>JAULJZ010142741.1:0-31501 GCA_032270985.1 Heliamphora pulchella | reverse complement strand
TAAGAAATATCAAGATACCGATTAAATTAAATTGTCAGTAATTAAATTTAATTGGCGGGTATCAGAAATCTTAACGTTAGGAGAAATGGTAAACATTTAATTGGCGGGTAGGCTGAACCAGTTTCATAACTTGTCTTTTAAGACTAAAACTGTATTGGTTCTACCGGTATGAGTTCTCGGAGGATTATAGTCCACACTATATTCAGGAATTGCATGAAGAAATACAGTAGAAGATCTGACATGAGCTTCAATTCGGATTCAAATCATAGTTGAAGATTCGACCGGTTAAAAGGTATTCTTCTAAATTAACTTCGGATGCACGGGTTTTATTTTGATCGTTCGTCATCAAAAGTTTTATTTGGAGCCTGTTTTGGTGATTGCCCATCCAGTTAATTTTTTTCAGATAATCATTTGCAAAAATAATGATCTTGACAGTTTTGCCTCCAACATCTTTACCACAGTCCAATACCCCTACCTTGAATTAGACAAATATCTGCTAACCATGCCTACAAAAAAACGGATGTTGGGTCTAGTGCAAAGCATAGCATACATTAGGCTTTCAACTGTCGAAGCATAAGGAATCGCCTTCATCTTCTCTATCTTATCAGGTGTCTTAGGACACTGATCCTTGGATAGAGTGATTCTATGCGTGAAAGGGAGAAATACTTTCTTGGAATCCTGCATGCTAAAACGAGTAAGAATATCATTGATATACTTTGCTTGTTATAAGCCTAACATCTTTTGTTTTCGATCTCGCACAAGCTTGATCCCTATGATGTGACTGGCTTCTCCTAAGTCCTTCATATTGAACTGCCCAAATAACCATAATTTTACCGTAGATAATACCCCCACATCATTTTCGATGAGCATGATATCATCTACATCAAGTACTAAAAAGATCACCACGCTTTCGTCACGCTTCTTAGACACACGGGGCTCATCTAGACTCTAATCAAAATCATAAGATTTTATGGCTTGATCAAATCAAGTATTCCAAAACCTTGATGCTTGCTTAACTCCATAAATAGATCTCTTAAGCTTGCACAACATGTATTCTTCGCCCTTCGCTATGAAACCATCTGGTTTTATCATATAGATACACTCGTCAAAACTTTCGTTAAGGAAAGTTGTCTTGACATCTATTTGCTAAATTTTGTAATCGAAATAAGCTGCAATAGATAAGAGAATCCGGATAAACTTAAATATGACTACCGGCGAAAAGGTTTTCTCATAATCGATCCCTTCTTTCTGAGTAAACCCTTTTGCAACAAGCCTAGTTTTGAAGGTTTCAACCTTCCCATCTGCTCCTCTCTTTCTCCTGTAGATCCACTTGCAGCCAATGGGTTTTATTTCTTCGGGCGGTCTACAAGCTTTCAAACTTGATTGAAAATATAGATTTCATCTCTAAATTCATAGCCTTTGGCTTTGGTATCCAGTTCTGTCGAGATTCTATCAAAAAACTCTCCCAATAACATATACCAATCAGGTTGATGAACAATCCTCTCACTACGACGAGGCACTACCTGTGTCTGTGTACTAGCAGTAACACGCTGTACAGAATCTAAACCCTGTGCATCAACACCTTGTTCATGATTTGTCCATGTCCCGATAATCCTCCCACTACGACGAGGCAATAGAATATTAGTGACTTGTGGTTCCTCTTTCGTTCTATAGGTATTTTCTCTCATTTCTTTCAAAATAATTTTACTCTTGGGCCTGTGGTCCATAATATAATCCTATTCCAAGAATCAAGCATTGGTGCTAACAATAACTTTTTGATCCTTAGGATTATAAAATAAACCACCCTTCATCTCCTTTGGATACCCCACAAAGAAATAAACTTCTATCCTCGGTTCCAACTTACAAGCGTTCCCTTTCAGAACATATTCTAAACACTCCCAAATCTGAATTTATTTCAGACTAGGATTATGCCCAGTCTATAATTCTGTGGGAGTACAAGGTATTGACTTAGAAGTTACCAAGCTCAAAATGTAAGCCACTGTCTCTAATACGAGTCCCCAAAACAAATTGGATAATCTTAAATAACTCATCATGGACTTTACCATCTCCAAAAGAGTTTTATTCTTTCTTTTCGTTACACCATTCTGCTACGGAGTGTCCGGTGCAGTCAACTGCGATATAATCCCTTTTGATGATAGGAATTTTTTACAATGGTCGGATCATAGTGATTTGATACGTTTATGCAGACGTTTCTCAACCTCTACATTAAATTCTTTGAATTTCTTAAAGTATTTAGAGTTACGGTGCATCAGATAAATGTATCCATACTTTAAGTAGTCATCAATAAAAATGACGAAGTATTCAAAGCCACCTCTCGCCCGGATTGTCATAGAACCACACACATCAGAGTGAACCAGTTCTAACAGTTCTCTAGCTCTATAGCCTTTGGTCGAAAAAGGACCTCTTGGTCATCTTAATCTCTAAGCAAGATTCATAGACTGGAAGTGCCTCCATTTTCAATGAACTCAAAAATTTATCTTCTACTAGTCTGTTTATCATTTTTAGATTAATATAACCCAAGCATACGTACCAAAGAAATGTTTGGTTCATTACAGAATAAAACTTTCTCTTATATAGTAAATTAGATGTGTTATTCAATTCAGTTAATTATAGTGTAAGAGAAATAGGAGATACAACATACAGATCATTAACCAATGTACTAGAACAAATAAAATGTTTATTTTTTTTACAACCACAGAGTCATCAAAATGAACAGAATATTTATCCTTCATTAAACTAGAAACAAAAATTATATTTCTTCTAATCGAAGATACTTAAAAAAATCTTTTAGAATTAATATCTTATCTCTACTAAAACTGAGAGTGGCATCTCCTACTACAACTGCTGCCACCCTTGTATTATTGTCCATATGCAGGCATATTTCTCCATCACAGAGCTACCTAGTTTCTTGGAACCCCTGCAAAGAATTGCAGATATGATTAGTAGCTCTCATATCTACACATCAAGTACCGGTAGATAACACTACTAAACATGTTTCAATCACCAGGGAACAGAAATTACCTGGTTTATTCTGCTTACTATGAAAAATCGTACACTGCTTTTTTCAATGCCCAAACTGATTATAGTGATAGCACTTGCCTCTTGGCTTTTTCACACCTATTTTTGGTCCCCTAACTGCTTTTTGACCTGTGCCTCCATGTGTTTGAACATTTTTCTTTTTCTTGCCTTTCGGCTTAGAGGAAGAACATTTCTCAGCCACATACACAGAACCGGGCTTCCTAAGAACACCCTTGGCTACTTGAAATTCCTTAAGAAGTTCTACTAATGAGAAGCTGAGCTTATTTATGGTATAGTTCAAGCATAACTGCTTAAAACTTTCAGGCAGTGACTGGAGTATGATATTGACCTGAGTTTCCCTATTAATTTCAGCTCCTAAGATCTCCAGTTCATTCAAAAGACTGATCATCTTCAGAACATGATCTCTAATTAGGGTGCCTTCAGCCATGTTTGCATTCATTAGAGATTTCATGGCCACCTACCTAGCAGCTCAATTTTGATCCCCAAACATTTCTTTGAGGTTCATAATCATGTTATAGGCACTGGGTATAGATTGATGCTGATGCTATAAAATATTCGATATGAAAATCAAAATATAACAGCTAGCCATCTGATCAGCTTTCTACAACTTCTGATGGGCCTTGGTTTCCTGTTCAGTCGCCCTCACATCAGGTACTGGTGGACATATCTCAGTTAAGACAAACTTATAATACTCAGCAGTTAAGACAATGTTCAAATCTCTTTTAAAGTTAACATAGTTCGGTCCCGTAAGTTTTTTTTCTTTGAGTATTGATGCGAGTGGATGGAAAGCCATTTTATTCCTGAGAATCACATAATTAAAAATAACCATTAATTATGATGAGCGAAATTTTGAATTTATTTTAATTTGGTTATCTCTACCATTTCAAAAAAAATTCACCAGTAGCCTACTACCTTGTGAATAGCATGCCTCGATGGAAGGACGTCTACTATCTATCGTTTGCCCAGACAGGCTAATTCCTACTAATTTTATTATCTAGGCAACTGATCCTGCCAAGTAAAATTAAATAGTTAATATAGTTTCGGTCCAGTATATAATAGCAGTGATTCAGATGAAGAGAATACTATTATATACAGCTAAGTGTTAACCAGTACATAATCCAAAATCAATTGCTTCACAATGAACCCTTTAGATGAAGAGGTAATCCACACTAACAATTATTCAGAATTATCCCTAAAAGAGGTTCGTATTGACGATACCGGAATTAATTTGTCCGATGGGGAGAATGGTCTTACTGCTAATATGTAGAATTTTTATTACATCGCCTACAAATTGATGATGGAAACTGCGAGATTTATCTATGAATAAATTCCTTCTCCTACTTAGATTTTTAAAATATTTTTGAGGGTTATAAAATCTTTTTAATTAAAATAAATTTATTAATTTCAAAAACTACACGATCTGAAAGAATCAAATAGCTTTTCGTATACACGACTTCAAAGATTTCGATATGCCAAATCATCTTTTCGTATTTTAATGCGTAACAAATAAAATTCAATAAATGCACAGTTTTTTCTTCAGCTTTTTAGCTAAGATAGTGATTACAGGCATTTAATTATTTTATTTTTTGTTACAAATTTTTTTAAAAATAATAATTTATTTAGATAAAATATATTTTTATTTAATTAATTCAAAATTTAGAATTAATTTTTACGTTTTTCCAAGATATATTATTTTATAGAAAAAATCTTAAGCATGATATTATGTAAAAAAAATAAAATATCTAAAAAAAATTTTATTTAATTAAAAAAACTTAATTTTATTTTTTTCTTTACAAAATATTTAATTAAAACCAAATTTTTTGAGTTAAGTAAATTAATAGAAAAATATAAAATAGATATACATCACCCATGCAGTTTATATGAATATAAATGAAAAATATGTATTTATCCTGATTTTATGATCAATTTGAAACTCTGAAAAGTTTCAATCTCCTATTGAAGATAAGCTATAATAATCATTTTTCGAGTCAACTTCTTGTATTTCGATTGTATCAGGATTCTCTGATACACTGTGATATACTAATATATCATATGAGAATCAAAACATATCAGACAAACTCGATCAAAACAACCCGTTCCGCCACCACCACCGTCGGCCACAACCCACCGTCGACTCCACTATGCCGCCACTTTCAGGCGGCTTTTACCGCCTCCTCCGTGCTTCGTTTTTTATGCCATTTTTTTTAAAAAAAATAGCTCTTGATAAATACTATTTTTCTGTTAAAAAATAGACCAACAACAGCCCAAAAAACAACCATCGAAAAGCCTCGAACCAGCGCCACTGTTGCCTTTCGCCACTTGTTTGAACTTTTTTGTGGTGGTTTTTACTCCCGTTTTTTCTGAAAAAATAGCACCGATATCCAACAACATATTGTTTTGAAGAACGCCACGAAAATAGTCCCAAAAAACCTCAAAATAGCCCCGAATAGTGCTGCCGCTGCCGCCGAAAACTGCCGCTGCTTTCTGTTGTTTTTGTCGCCTATTTGGTCTGATTTTTTTTTTTATGATTTTTAGATAGTATTTTATGGTATGTTTGCTGCTATTTTATGTCTAAAAGTTGTTTAAAAAATAGTCCTAAAAACGTCCCTAAAAATTAATAAAATCGGCCCTGAACCGCCGCCGATGGTGGCTGTTTTATCAATTTTACAGCTATTTTTGGACTTATTTTGCTACTATTTTTAATGCATAAATCATGCAAAAATTTACCCAAAAAAACTATTTTAGAACTGTTATAAAATTCACCACGATTCGTGGCATGTAAAATCCAAAACCACTGCCGGTGCCACCGCCTGTTCTTCTTGTTCTTGGATATTCAACACATTCTTAAATATTCTAAACTAATATTTTAAAACAAATAATAGCTATTACACCGAAAACTTATGTCCCATAAGCTCACAATCGATTTAAAAAAAACTTAAACTATCACGATCACCACTCGTGATTAAAAATTAATTATAATCATCATCTAAGCCATTTAATTAAACGTGAATAAAAGATGATCATAAAATCGAGATTAGAACGCTTGTAAAACAAAGTTAGCGCAGTTCTAAATTTACCCGGTCCCTCGATAAACCGTAAACAAAAAAAACAGGTCTCATACCAATTGTTGGAGGCAAAACTGTCAATATCATTATTTTTGTAAATAATTTTCGATAAAAATAATTGGACAGGCAATTGCCAAAACGAGTTACAGATAAAACTTTTGATGTCAAACGAACAAAATAAAAACTCGTGCCACCACAGTTAATTTAGAAGAATACATTTTTGGTCGATTCTCCAACTACAACTTTTGATTCTGAGTTGAAACTCCTGTCAAATTTTCTACTGTATTCCCTTATACGATTCTCAACGGAGTGTAGGCTACGATCCTTCGAGAACTCGTTTTGGCAGAACCTGGTCAGCTTTAGTCTTGAAGGCAAGTTATGAATTTGGTTCAGCCTGCCCGCATATTTACAGGTCTACAGTAGGGACCTATAGAGTAATTATGATGAAGACTTCTAGTGTAACCTAAATACATATCCAGCGATTTTCGCAATTAAGCAAATCTCTCAGCGGGATTTGTACTTATGAAAATCTTACAGCAGTTTCTACAATTTTTTTAAAATACTAAATTATAGTTTACACCATTAAATAACTATAATTGTACTCTAAATCATAATCTCAAGATCATCTTGCATTGAGCACCTGTTATTAAATGCTTAACTCATCTCCTCACGTTAAGATTCTTGATACCCGTCAATTAAATTTAATTACTAATAATTTAATTTAATCGACATCTTTAAATTTCTTAAACCCTTCTGCTTAATTTATTTGACCACTCGATAATCAAATTCACCTACAAGGTTTGGTCCGGTCAAAACTTATAAGCTTCGGTAAGGGGGTATCGACAATCTTGATCATTCGAGACGTGAATTCGGTCAATAATTAATATTCATCATATAATTAATACCGCTATCCAACTCATCTAAAATATTGACGCATATAAGATCGTACCCTCTAATGAATCAAAACAACGAATATTAAATATACACAAATCAATAATTATTTTAGGATTAAGAGGATAAGCACTATTCATAATAACCTTGGGATGTTAATTAATATATATAGTTAGTATAAAATTAATTATTCCAATGTGTCCCGTTCAATACACGCAAAGTGTACTAGCACAGAGAGTCAGAATAATAGGCGACGCTATTATCTATTCCACGTAACCAAAGCAGGCCTACCAAAACTCTGTGGTACAGTCGTACTAATGGTATATCCATTTCCATCTAAACTATGAATAAATACTTATATTCTGCAAGAACCTAAAATCTGGTCTTTTGTGTACATGTCGTACTCTACACACCAAATTAAATACTATACAGAATAAAAGACATCCATGCATAACATTAAAGAAATAATATTGCATACATTACACATTAAGATTCTCATGAAATAAAAAATTAATTTTATAAAAATAAAACTAAATACTAAAAATATAATTTTTGGTATAAAACCCTAACTATGGAAGTATTATCGGGACAGGTGCAAATCATGAACCCGATCAAGGTGTTTTCATTAACATGCCAGACGAGTATATGGGCAATGGTGCACAGGTTCAAATTCTACACAGCGCATTACTACTAGTACACAGACGCAGGTAGTGCATCGTCGTAGTGGGAGGATTATTCATCAACCCAATCGGTATATGTTCTTGGGAGATTTTGACAAGATCCCAGTAGAACTGAATACAGAACCATGTAACTACAATGAAACACTACAAGACAAAGATACAGATCTTTGGCAAAAGACTATGAGTTCAGAGATAGAATCTATGTATTCTAATCAGGTCTGGAAACATATAAAACTACCTGAAGGGATAAAATCTATCGGATGCAAGTGGATCTACAAGTGAAAAAAAGGAGTAGACGGGAAGGTAAAAACCTTCAAAGTTAGACTTGTTGCAAAAAGATTCACTCAGAAAGAAGGGATTAATTATGAGGAAACCTATTTACCGGCAGTCATGCTTAAGTCTATTCGAATTCTCTTATCTATTACGGCTCTTTTCGATTACGAAATTTGACAAATGAATATCAAGACAACTTTTTTAAACAAAAGTCTTGACGAATGTATCTATATGGTACAACCAGATGATTTTATAGCAAAGAGTCAGGAGCACATGTCGTGCAGGCTTAATAGATCTATTTATGAACTTAAGCAGGCATCAACGTCTTAGAATACTAGGTTTAATCAAGCCATAGTCATATAGTTTTGATCAAAGTCCTGCTGAGTCCTGTGTTTATAAGAAGCACGACGGAAGCGTGGTGGTCTTTTTAGTCCTTATGTAGATGATATTTTGCTCATCAAAAATGATATGGGGGTATTATCTTCGGTAAAAGTATGGTTATCTAGGCAGTTCGATATGAAAAACATGGAAGAAACAAGTCACATCCTTCGGATCAAGCTTTTTTGAGATTAAAAATAAAGAATGTTAGACTTATCACAAGCAAAGTATATCGATGACAACCTTACTCGTTTTGGCATGTAGAATTCCAAGAAAGGGTTTCTCCCTTTCAGGCATGAAATCACTCTATCTAAGGATTAGTGTCCTAAGACACCTGATGAGATAGAGAAAATGAAGGCAGTTACTTATGCTTAGGCGGTAGGAAACCTAATGTATGTTATGATTTGTACTAGACCCAACATCTGCTTTGCCATTGGCATGGTTAGCAGATATTAGTCTAACCTAGGGTAGGAGCATTGGACTACTGTAAAGAATATAATCAAGTACCTAAAAATGACTAAGAATTTTATGTTAGTTTACCAGGCAGATAGTCTAGTACATTTGGGGTACACAGACTTGGACTTCTAGTTAGACAAAGATTTTTGTAAGTTTACCTCAGGATATGTGTTTACCTTAGGAAGTGGAGCTATTAATTTGCAGAGTAACAAGCAGTCCTGCATTGCTAATTCCACCACGGAGGCCGAGTACGTGGCAGCTTCTGAAGAAACCAAAGAGGCCGTTTGGCTTAAGAACTTCCTGTTGGAACTAGGTTTGTGGTGCCTTCAGTTCAGTCGGCTATTATATTTTATTGTGACAATAGTGGAACGGTTGCAAACTGAAGGAGCCAAGAGTCCACAAGAAAGGAAAGCACATTGAGCGTAAGTATCACCTAATACGAGAAATTGTACAGAGGGATAATATTGGTGTGACTAAGATTGTATTAGGGGACAACCTTGTTGATCATTTTACAAAGAGCCTACCGATTAAGACTTTTAACAGTCTTGTAGAGAGCATGGGAGTCAAATGTATAGCAGCATGGTTTTGAGTATAAGTGAAAGATTGTCAGGGTTGTATACTAAAAACCATGGATTTTATTGATTTTCATATTTAATTTTATTCTTTAATAAAATTATTTTTTCATTTTATGAGAATTTTAACGAGCTATATATGCAATATTATATCTTTAATGTTATGCATGGATGCTCTTTATTTTGTACAGTATCTAATCTGGTGTGTAGAGTACGACATGCACACAGAAGACCAGATTATAAGTTCTTACAAAATATAAGTTTTAGTTCACAGTTTAGATGGAATTGGATAACCTATCGATACGACTGTAGCATACTTGATTATGGAAAACGGATAATAGTATCGTCTACTATTCCAACTCGTTGTGCATGTACACTTTGTGTGTATTGAACAGGGCCACATTAGGATAATTAATTTTATACTGACTATATAAATTAATTCACACTCTATGGTTATTATGAGTGCTTATACTTTTAATCTTGAAAAAATTATTATTTGTATATATTTAATTTTCATTGTTTTGATTCGTTAGAGGGTGCAATCTTTTACAGGTCAATATTTTCGGTGGGTTAGATAACGGTATTAAATATATGGCGAATATTAATTATTAATAGAATTCACGTCCTGATTGTTCGGGATTGACGATATCCCCTCAAGGAAGCTTATAAGCTTTTACCGGGTAAACCCTATTGATGGATTTAATTATTCGGCCAACAAATAAGTTAAGCGAAAAGGGTTAAGAAATTTTAAGAATCCGATTAAATTAAATTGTCAGAAATTAAATTTAATTGGTGAGTATCGAGGATCTTAACATGGGGAGACTATTTAAGCATTTAATAACAGGAGCTCGAATAATCAGTTTTGAAAATGTGACTGGGAGTGCAATTACGATTCTTTAGTGATATGAATTGTAATTTATGTTTTTATGAAAATTGTCTCAGGAGTAGGCATGTTTGCATAATTATATTTGAAGACCAAGTCATATTTACTCCACAAGTCTCTATTTTGGCGATTGCCCGTCTAGTATTTTTTTTATTGAAAAAATCAAATTCAAATTAAATGATCTTGGCAGTTTGCCTCCAACAATGTGCCCCCGTCCAATTACAAGGGGAGCATTCGGTGTACGTAGATAAAGAAGACCTTCCATCATTTCATCTGTACAGAGGTCCACCACTTCGAGTGGGTGGTGAGTGTGTTCTTCTTTTACATGTTCAGGATAACCTTATTCCCAAACTTGGAGAACAAGGTGTATCTCCATGACCATGCTATGATGATGGTGGTGGACTAAATTGGTATTTATAACTGGGGGGAGGTACTCTCGCGACTCTTTACAGATATATAAGTGCTGCTACCTAGACCTCTAATCTAAGCATAGACGAGTATTGGCGTATCTGGGAGGTATGTCTGCTTTCACTTCTCCACTTTTCATTTCCCTTTTCATACTTACATATCTGCTTCAACAGTACTGACGTTTCTCTTGATTTTCTGTAGCTCTAGGCCTACGAATTCTTAGGCATGCACCAGCCGATGAATTCTTGCTATGACCTGCTCATGATTCCCTAGGCACTCCAATAGGTGAGACGTTATCAGGGTACAAAGCCCGACAAGAAGGATATTGATGATGATCACCACTTTCTAGACACTCTCTCCCCCGGCTAGGTACGTAATTCATGCTTCTATTCATTCCCACTTCTCAATTCCTGTATGTATACTATTTGCTGATATGTTTCTTTGATCTTCAGGTCCACTGGGATATCTGGGTTGGCATGGAGGAGCAGGCCGGTGTCGACTTGATGCGAAGTCGAGAGGCTACCCAAACCCGTGTCTTTCTTGAGGAGCCATTCTACAGAGAGTGGTACCTCGGTGAGCGCATCATTCTGCAATTTTTGGGGGATGATCACTTTCGTATCCCGAGAAAGTCTCCGATCAGAATGCGTCAATATGACACCCTCTGCACAGCTAGATTACCTATGATGCCTCATCCTCCAGGCATGTCGGGACATACATAAATATAAATAATGGGATATTCTAGCCATTCATTCATATTTACATACGTTAGTTATTACATCATAAATGAGTTATGAACCATTCAAAAGTACTTAACTATTACAGTTTCACCAAGAAATTTTAAAAATTACACTAAGCACGGAAAAACTAAATATAAGAACAAAAATAGAGGTCTCGACTCTTCAGAATGTATCAGCGGGATCCACGTGCTCTTAGAACTCACTCTAATCTTCAAGCTCTACTTCTCCCTTTGGGATGACTTCTTCCAAGAACTCCTCCTTACCTGTGGCACGAATGCCATGAGCCAAGGCCTAGAAACAAAACACTCTAACCTTCTAACTATTCTCATGGCACAAAATTCACCACAACGCATACCATATAACACCTAGTACAGTTTATAGTCAAAGAGACAGACAAATTTATGACAAGATAGCAGATAAGTCAATAAACATGTGTATATGAGATACAGATGCCCAACCCAACATATATTCAAAGTCATAATAGGAATTCCACACCAGGAATTACCAGAGTAGGCTTTTACGGGTATTTGATCACCAAAGCCATCATCGCGCCTCGTTACGAATAGTAAATGTACACCTTGACTTCATGCCTTAGCTATTTTACTCAATGGCAATGGCGTGGGTACATAAACGGTTTATCCCACTTTAGGATTCGTAATACCTCTGCCAGTGTCAACCTAAAGTCTAAGTGATAATCAAGAAAATTCAAAAGACATTTCACATTATACAAAGTACCAAGATGATGGATTTAGGACCACCATAATTGGGCTCTTCTCCGAAATTACCACCGCAATGGGATTTAGTCCACCGAATTAGACTCTTCTTCGAGATTACCCTTCAAAACATTGGGGCAATGGGGTTTAGGTCTGCCATAATTGGGTTCTTCTCCGAAATTACCACCGTAGTGGGACTAAGTCCGTCGAATTAGGCTCTTCTCTAAGATTACCCAATTTGCCTGTGTCGACACCACTTCCATAATATAACCACAACTTCAAGGAGCGACGGAATGAAAAAGACATCAAAATTAAAGTGCTAGCGACGAACCCATGGTGCTTAACAATATTCTTGACAAACCATGTCAAACACTAGGGACGAACCGAGGGTGCATAAAGAAAATTTGTAACACTAGGAACGAACCCTGGGTGTACGAAGGAAATATATCTCAAAAGATTTGCAAAAATAACAACCAGGGACGCCCTAAATTTAGAACCAAGAAGACAACAACCCATCCCAACAGCGGTTTACACAGAGGGACTCCAATATGCCAAGATGAAAGTGACAATGCTCATAATATGTACCACTAATCTCAAGTGTAACAATCTATAACATGACATCAACTAGCATGGTAAGGTTCAGGGTACAACTTGCATAGTATAAGGTATAAGTATGTGAAGCACAAGCTACAATTCTCAAGATATGATTCAAACTTGATAGCATGAGTTCTAAATCATTATACATTCACTTAAAAACACTAATCTACTAATTTGAATCAATCATCATATAAAACCCGTGTCTCATAGCAAATGAGTACTCAATTCATACTTAGTAACCTTTAAGGTCAAAATTGAGTATTAAGTTACAAGGTCCGACAATGTTTTGGGGTATCTAGACTTGGAATTAAGTTATAATTTTTGAACACTATTTAGATAAAAATATTTTCTACAACTCTCATATTTAACACTAAGGCCAAAACCTAAAGAAAAACGGTAAACAAAACATCCTAAGCAAAAATGGTTCAGCACTTTTTTCAAGATTTTACCAGCCATATGCCTCTGTTGGTCTCGGCTTTAGGGTATAAGATCAAGTCCAACTGAGCCCATTATTTAGTATGCTCTGGTTCAACATGTCTCCTATAAGTTTCATGTTTAGATCTAAGGGTAGTTGTTTGGAACAAGTTAAATTGTTTGGCCATTTTAAAAAATAGGTTCTGTCAGCCACCAAAACTCAGCAGAGCTAGTTTTGCATAGAGGGTTTCAAACGGTTTTGGGGTATCATCCCGAGGTTTTAAGGTCTGAATTTTGGACAAAAACTAGTTCAATTTGTTAGCTAAAATGTTCATGTAAACCACTTTTGGAATAGGTCACTAAAAATAGGAGTTTTGGGCTACATAAAAATATGTAACAGAAGTGTCTCTTGAGAGCTGAAAGTCAACAGAGACTTTCAAAGGGATTTTTGACCTATCAACACTCAATATTTTGTGCTCATTTTTGTGTTGGGTAGGTAGACATACATGTTATCTACAACTTTTATGTTTTGACCAATGTTCATATCTCATTGTACACTAAGGTTTTCAGGTCGGTGGTGTTTACTGGTCGAAAAACGACACATTTTGGTAAAATTGCAATATCTCGAGTTCTACTTACTCAAATGAGTTGAAACGACCTTTGGATGAAAGATAGCACAAAAATATAAATTTGAACATAAATACATGCTTAGATTAATTTTTTACATTGAGTTATGGCGTTCCAAAGTTCATGGCAGAAACATTTATGTTCTCAAAAATCAAGTCTCTTAGGGTCCAAGTCTTCTACTTATGTTATGTCAAGTTTTTGTCCCATTGCTTTGCATGCTTGTATTTTAGACATTAATATCAAGGCTCCAGCACACTTATATGTTATCAAACTCAAAGATAACAACACACAACAACAACTCATATCATCCATAAACATAACAGTCCCAAATTTTCAACTACGACACCCTTTCGGTTTATTTTCGGTTCTTGATTCTTAGAGTGCTTAAAGAGATGTGTTGAGGGATATTTTGAGAGATATTAGCCATAAGTTTAGAGGTTTTACTTACTTTTTTGAGAGATCAAAGGAGGTTAGATGATGGATTATGACTTAGCTTTAGAAAATTTCCCTTGATTTCTTCCTTTTTCTTCCTTTTTCTCACCTTAACACTCGAGCAATGAAGTCTGGTTACTCCCCCTCTCTGGCACAAAAATATCAAGTTGAAAAGAGGGTGTTTGGCTTGGTTTCTATAGGCAAGGACTAGGGGACAAGGGGGGAACAAAAAGTACCCTTGAAAGACTTTTTTTCCTTTTTAATTAATGAGATATGAAGATGATTTGAGTTGATTCAACTTTTGAGGGCTACAAATCAGATATGGGGAAAATAAATACAGCTAGGGGTCAGTTTGGGGGACAAAAATCTGATCTCCCATCAATCAAGGTGCTTTTCTTGATTTTTGTGCCCTTATTGTGTAAGAAAATGCATTAAAAATTAATTTGATGTATATTTTTGGTGTCCTTTTCTATTGAGACCTATTATTTTAGTATGTTTATGATAAATATAGTATTTTCATGTATTATCATAGTTTTCATAGCAATTGATTAAATAGATATAGTCTTTTAAGTCAAATTAAGTTATTTTGACAATATATGACTTTTTGACTTATTTTGTTGTGTATGAACTTTAATAATGATTTGTTTTCCTTTTTAACCTATAACACCATATTATTATGTATATTACTTGTTCAACAAATATTGGATCATCATAAAGAGGAGAAAAAGTCTTCGATCGGAATTGGTGCCCACACACCGTGATCGTCGTAGTGCGTCCGGGACATACGTGAGAAGATTGCAAGGTCGTCTTCAACGTATTCGGGACTTCTTGAAACTTTTCGACAAGTTTCATAAAGCTATTATGCTATTAAGATTAATATTGTTCTTTATTTTTCATGGAAAACGCGCACGTCGTTTTTTACAGTCACGGCGTCGGTTCAATTTTTTTATTTCCGCTCCATCAATATGTACCTTGGTTCAAGGGCTCAAATGGAACATTAGTGGGGCGACATTCAAAGTGAAATGCTATTGCACCACTCTCTGAATGAAACTTGCTTTTAAAGTTGTTAATTTGTTAGATTGAGGGGTTACCCTTTTGTCGAATTACTGTTGCGCATATAATACCTTTTGGTTTTACAAACCATATATATGCATAGTTTATCATTTTTTGGGAGACAGTACAATTTCCATTCACTAATGAGAAGCGGACGTGCTGTCCAATTGATGCTGTTTACCAATAATAGAGCATGTTTGTCTTGGTGACATGATTATACATATATTTTTTTGGTTTTTCATTTTATTTTCCTGGACATGGAATGAACTTATGTTGTCAAATGTTAATGAGATTCAGATGAGATGTGTCATTAAAAGTAATCCTATATCTGGCTCTTGTTTTCAATTTGATGCTGATATTGTCTACATCAAGCTTCAAAAACATGTTGGTTGGGGTCAAGCTGTTTATTATGCAGAAATTATTGGGGGTGTGTTTTTATTCGTCTCCTTGAGATTCTAGGAATTGTGTAGTTTGGTTAATATAACTTGTGAGAGCTTAGAAACTGAGCATTGTGTTGTATAATTTCGGTTCGCGTGCAACATTGCTTTTCATCCATTGCTTCTCTGAGATCAGTATTTGTTGTACATAATCTGCTTAATCCTTGTTGGAGTAATTGATATGAAAAATAACAACACCACTTAAGTGCCACAAAAATTGTCCAGGAGGCATGAAAAAAACGTAGTTGTTCGTCGGTAACTATAAGAATCGTGGTTGAAACATTTAATGATCAAGGAACATTGCTAATGGAAATGCATCAGGATGCCAATGTTGAATGAATTAGTGGTAAGATGAGAAATTGAATTGTTATAGGATGGATTATTTTCGTATGACAAAACTTAAGTGTCGTTTAGTGGGAAATTAGTGTGTTCGTGCTTTAATTTTGTTGAAGTTTGTGCCAAGCTAAAAGTGGTGGTGATACTCTGTTTGAATATATACTGGTATTATCTTCCAAATGTTTCACTATTGTGTAATAGTCAAGAGTTGTTTTAAGTAATGCCAACTGTAATGTTTCTCTATTATGTAATCGCTACAAGGGTGAAAGTAATGGATGAGGGTTCCTACTGTGCCTCAAGTTGATTTTAAATTAGACTTATGTTTTATGTAATTTTATATTCTGAATAATTCATATAGGAGACCTCATCAAGTACATCACTCACACACAATTAAATTTATTGAACATTGCTATCTAAATGATCTTATTTTAACTTATTCAAAAAATTATACTAGCTATCTAAGATCATGTGGATAGAGAAGTCCAATAAATGTAGTCTTTTTGTGTAAATGATGTAATCGATAAGGTCTACAATATGAACTATTCAAATTATAAAATTATATAAAACGTAAACACCATTTGAAAGCACTGCTAGCCTGTTGTGCCTTGAGACACAATAGGGACCCGCTTTCGAAAATAATGCCTACTTGTAGGGATCCAGTTTCTTTCTTTTTTTTAATTTAAAACTCTTGATTAAACCTTGTGGATTAATATTTAATTACAAGAAGGAATTAAAATTTGATAAGGAGTATGATTGTAAATGATAATTATTGGTTTGTTTATGCACGAAAATAATTATTGTGGGCTGATTAAACGAGTTTTGAGACATTGGAACAAAACTGGGAATCTATATATACTTTCTTTCCTTAGAGTACAATCGGTCTCAAGACCGATCGAGCATTTTATTGTAGATGAAAACTTTAACTTTGAGATTTAGCCGCCTTTTTCTTATTTATCTCATACCTCTCTCTCTCTCTCTCTCTCTCTACCTAAAAACCCTAGCCTTAGGAACCCCATTGGAGATCAACCTTGAGCTCTCCCGTCCTTTTTGGAGGTTATTGCTTGTTCTCCTCTCGTTTGCACGCGTTGGAGGAGTGACCTATACGTAGAGGCTTCACGTATCATATCTTGGTTTGTGCTTCTCTCGGTTGGAGCTTGCTAGAGGCTTGTTTCTCGTGGCTAAGTCATTCAAGAGGTAATATTTACGACTATCTATGAAAAATTGTGTGATATGTGTTGTATATTTTGAATTTATACATGAGAGCATGAAAATGTGTGTTTTGAAAACCCTAGGCAAGGTTTTGGGACTAAATCATGTTGAATCTTGTAATTTCGGGTGGTTTATGGTGAATCTATCATGATATGTTCGTTGGAGAATCATTAATTTGCAAATGTGAAAGTTATGATTTGGTTTGAGTCAAACCCATGAAAATTTGGGATTTTTTTGGGTTGGGGACTTGAATGATGAAATTGATTTAGTTTTTGAACAAATTGAGGGTTGTATTAACCTAGTTGTACATAAATTGCATAAATTTATATGATACGTGAGAATAGTGGGTGTCGATTTAGGGTTTTGACCTGCGTTATTCGAATAAATGAACCATGAGAAGGTTTGATATGGCTTAATTAAGGTACCGTGTAAATTGAATGAATACTTAAGTTTGGACACGATTTGCTCCTCAGTGAAAGACTAAAAACTTTCACAATGTAAGGTAGGCCTTTCATTCGTGTTAATTCCCATAAAAGCGTGTTCTTGGGTGACCCACCCATTGATGTTTTTGAGAAAAATCAAAAATGTGTGCTTTCCATGTTAGGCTATAGAATGGGTATTTATTCATTGTGCCTTGCGTGATCCGGTGGTGATAAATACGCCTGGGTCTATAGGCGCCATCTGAATTTGATACTTAATTAAATCAATGAATGAAATCAGATTGGTAAATCATATGATGTAAATGATGAATGGGCGATTTTGAAAAAAACCTTGATAATGGTTGTCTTGTGGAAAGTAAAAGAGAATGAATTGAAATGGAAAGTCATGTTAACCATGTTGGGTTTGAGAAGTCGGGGCCAATGAGTTAATTAATGCGTGTGTTGGTTTTGGGTAAAGAAAAAAAAATCGGTTATGTGAATGAGAATTTAATAGAAAAGTGGACTTGGTTTTATGTTTAAACTTGTTGTTTATTCACGTAATCATCCTCGTACGTCATGCATATGTTCATATTTAGTCTATTTTCTACGAGTTTCGGCTCATATTGTTCAAAATATTTCAGGTGATAATGAAAAGAAGGTGGTCGATTGAGGTGCTTGGTCTCAAAGACCGTGTTTGAACCTTTTGGATAGAATTACATACTTATAGAAAGATCTTTTGAGAAATGTATATCTTATAGATGTAATTCTTTTGGTACAATGAATTGATACTTTTGGTTAGTCGATAACCGTTTTGTAAGGCCTTAAGGCCACATGTACTCATGAATTGTATGCATGTGAGGTTATCGGGCATTGTGTTGGGTTTCTTATCTTTTTATGTAATGTTCTATGTATGAGATTGTTGGGTTATTGACGTTTGGAGATGGGTGAAAATGTTTTCTCTATCTTTTCTATTGTGGTTTGTACGTGGATCCCTTGGGAAAGCTTGTTTGGAGAAGTGGTTGATGTGTGGGACGTTGGTGTTGGAAAGCATGTTTTGAAAAAGGGTCTAGTATTGGACCGCTCGATAGACTGATCGAGCAGTCATACACTACTCTCGGTTGTTACAATCTATGGAAGATTGATCGATCGGTCCAGAGACCGATTAAGCGGTATGCCTACTGAAGCACTTTTTTTACCACCTTTTAGTTCACGAAATCTTTTCTTGTAGGGCTTGGCTCTTTCTTTGAAATAGTTTATTAAATGAAATTTCATGGTGTTTTGGGCCATAAAACTCTTTTCACGAAAAACATCAAGTGTTTTGGTGGTTTATCGGGGGTGAGTCACGTGCCTCGGAGTTAGGGACGTAAAAAATTGATATCAGAGCTCTAAGTTCGAATATCTAGGAGCCGTGGGAGTGGTTGATCCATTACGTGAAAGCTTGAATTGATACATGACATTCATGTATTGGTGTGTTTTCATGAGATATCTTGGACATAACTTATCATTTGCATGCTATGTGGTATTTGGGCATGGAGGTTGGGCTCTTTGGATGATGTGTCTTGCCCTTGGGCGACCGGTCGACTAGTTTGGGGTTCGAGTTTGTAGAAACCCAGCGTGTTTATTATTATTTATTAATTAATTTTAATAATGTACTTAAGTTCACGGAAATGGTATATGATGATTAATGGCGTATGTTGTATGTTATTGGCATGAGTGGAGACCCGAGATATTAAATTATCTAATGACGCTCGAAAATTTCGATTAAATGATTTGAATTCAATTTAAATTAAATTAGATAAATTAAATAAGATGGGTTTTTGTAATTAAGAATATATTATGTGTGCGTGTGTATATATATATATATATAATAGTGGAATATTTTGGATGATTTGAGGAAAAAAAGGGTAATAAATAACAGCTCATCTCAGCCGAAGCTGAGAAATAGAAAGAACCGAGAGGGAGAGACCAGGCGCGTGTGATGCGCGACCTGCTGTCACTGTGCCACCATCACCCCCACCGCGCCGTCGGTGCCGCCTTTCCCACCCTTCCCCACCGGTAACCACACTCCAGCCATCCCTAGTCAACGCAGCCAGTGTCTTCATCTTCAAATTCTTCTTCGCTTCCTCTGCTTTTATTCGTCGTCTATGGCGTATACGAAAACATGGATGCAAGCCTCAATCCAAAAATTTCTGGGTTTGATCATGAAATTGGAAGTTTTAAAGTGAGATTCAAGCTACACGCTAGGAGTGCTTTGAGTTTGAACCACCTAGGAGTCGGACGTGCGTTGGGCCGAAGAAGCTACGGTTTCGAAGTTTTGGGGCTTCTGGCGATTCTAACTTTCATGAGGTAGGATATTGACTATTCTTGATGGATTGCTAATGATATGAGTTGAATTTTATGTTAATACCTTGAAATCATACAATCTGAGAGGTCTTATCGAAACCCTAGTTAGATTTATGATGTGTATGATTGAATTCCATGAATTGATTGAATATGAAGATGACATTAGAGCAATTAATGAGTTAATTAACCATAGTAACTTAGTAATTTGTGAGAATGAGTTAGAATGTTGGTTTAACTTAAATATTCAAAAACTTTGTACGTGTAAAACGTGATTTGGTTGGTATGGGTATGTGGCAAAGTGAAGATATGATGAAATTGGGACATATAATAACTTGCCTGGACAATGTAACTTGGAGATTTGGAAAGTTGGAGTTAATATTATGGTTTGACCTAAAGATTGGATAAAATTTGATAAAACATATGTTAAGTAATTAGATGATATCTATTTCAAGGAGAATGGACAAAATTTGGGGGTTTGCATCTTTTTTATTGGATATATTTACGCATCGATGGTTGAACTATGAAATTGGGTAAATTGAAGAATTAATTGGATGATAAAGGTTTTAACTTAAATCTTGAGAGGTTAAATTGTGAAACTTGGAATGTTAATCAAGAATTTAGTTAATTTATGACTTGTTAGTTTAGGTTTTGTTTAATCGCTAATTTGAAATTAATTCAAAAATATATATATATATGATAAGATAAATAAATTCCTCGAGCGAGATTTGGAGTTTAGTCAAAATTGTTGGATGTAGAATTTAACTTGTGAGATGTGAAATCATAAAATTGGAGTTAAATACTATATTAACGTGATTGACAATGGATAAAAGTGGTGGAATGTTGGAAGACAAAATTTGGAATAATTAATGGGTGGTTTAATTTAGAAAATGGAAAACTTTCTATGCCTAAATCCTAGGTTGGATGATGGTATAAGAAAATCAAGTTAAACGTTGATATTAGAACTCTTAAATGTTTACTTTAACCTTTCAACTTGATAAATTAAAGATTGAAAACTAAATGGATGATTTGAACTTAACTTTGGGGAAACTTTGCGTGCATATCATAGTTTATGCTGTGGTTAAGCGTAAATTCTCATGGACATTGAATTTATAACACTGATGTAATTTATTGGGTTTGCAACATCCAATGGTAAATTTTTGGTAAGAAGGTGATGAGCATGGAAAGTAAAAACTTAGAGTTTAAGTTTGTAATCTAGGTTAAAGGAGTGTCATACAGTAGAACTGATGATCCACTCATTTGGTGTAACTCATACGTTAACTTAGATGAGTAAGAGAGTTTAATCTCAAGTCTTGATTACGGACCTTACAGTTTGAGATTACTATGGTGATTTGAAAAACTTTGATACAAGAATCCAAGATTCCGTTGTGATGACATGTGGTTCCATCGTAATTAAATTAAAGAGTAGGTTTAAATCATGCTTATATATAATTGCAATTAATTTGAGGATTATTGAACAAAGAACTGAAGTCAGTTCACGAGTAAATTAACTTAAGGTGGGGAATTCGTATCATAACTAAGACCGATGAGGGGTGATATAACATGAGTAAATGATAACCACTATGAATATAGTGTGCCTAATATATATGCAGTCGTGCGATGGATCTAACGGTGATGAACTATTGTGTGTTTGTGAATATGTTTAATGAGACACATTCATGGTAATAATTGAATGCTTAGTTTGAGCTGATGAAACTTAGTTATTGAATGGACTTACTTTCCTGAAATTAGATCAAGGGGTGGAGTTATAAATATATAAATGACATGGTTATGCATGATTCATTGAATATTGGTAGACCTTTATGATTTGTTAGTCCGGAGTTGATGAATTGAATTGATACTCTAAATTGAAAGACATCGAAAAATTTATGACATTTTCAATTTTACCAATCAAAGTGTAGGGTTAATTAGTTGTTATTATCAAAGATGGGTGACCGCGGAAGTTATAATAAAGGTGGGAATAAAGTAAAGGTAATTAGAAATAAATCGTTGGTATGCAAATTTGAAACATGATACGAGATTTATAGTATCTAAATGAAGAAATGTGACAAACGCGATGGTTAGTATAGTTTGAATTTATACACTAGTGTGAAACATGGTTTGAGATATGAGATATTTAAACTGCATGACTTTCTAAATGGAAATTTGAACGTTAACTTCATGGTATACCTACTTAGATGGTGTACTAAATTGATTTGATTCATTAACATTGATTCTTTTCTTATTAACTTGAAATGGTGGATAAAATTCAAAGGTTAAATGTGAAAATTGAGAACTTGATTTGAAGTCAATAAATGGTATGGTTATATAAAATCATACCTGTTGACGGTATAATGATCTATATTTGGGAATTGTGTTAGGAAGAGGAACTGGTTTTGGGTTGGACTTCTAAATTTTTGAAATGATAGTACGAATGGAAAATGAACCGTGTGGATTCATATGAATTAAGTTGAGCTTGCACAGCTCCTCGGTGAAAGACCAGAAACTTGTGTAAGATGGGGACCACATGCCCATGGGTTAGCCCCCGAAATGTGGTGGTTGTGTCGTAATGAGTTATAGAGCGACCCATTCTACAATGGCTTCGCGTAGCCAATTAGGGGTGAATGGGGCAATGTTTCTATAAGCTGCGTCTGACACCGGTTCATTAGATGTGATACAGTTTTGTGAAAACTGGGTAAAGAGTTAGAAATGTGGATAATGTGGGAAAAGGAAATGATTTAAAATGGGATCAACTTTTGTGCGTGGGTGTGTGTGACAGGAAATGATATGATGAAACTTGCACATTTAGCTTGGATACATCCACCACACTTCACATATCATGCATCGTATCATTCTTAGTCTTTGTTCTATGAGCTTTGGCTCATGTACGTTGTTTAACATTTTTTTTCAAGTTTAAACGATCAAGGAAAGCATTGAAATATAATGTGATTGAAAGCAGGAGACAGAAATACTTGTCTTAAATTTATAAATTTCCTTAATCTCCTTGTATGAAAGAAATATAGAGTATGATGAAAGTGTTTCGGATGGATGTAACTATTATGTATATAGAATGACAGTCATGCACAGTTTAAGTTTGTGTGGTTTAATTTTTTTTGGGAATTGGTATAACTGTTATGAGATTAAGAATGAATGGTTAGTTAACAGTTGTGATTGCCTTTGAGAATTGAGATCCAGGCTGTGCCTGCGTATAAATTATAATTGACTTTGATAGAAAAATTTGGGATAGTCTGAAAAATAGAAGAGATTCTACCAATTTTTTTTTTTAATTATACTTGGAATATTTTTTTTGAAGTTTTGGAAAGGAATTTCTTTTAAACCAAATTAAATCCAACTATTTTTTTTAAAGAAAGTTCTAACCACAAAAATTTGATTTTTTTTCTATAAAAAGGAGTCCCCTCGGTTATTTTGTAAAATTGAGTTATCAAGTGGGGTTCATGTGCCTCGAGTTTAGGGCGTGACAGAGTTAGAAAGGCGTTTGGTCAACATCCGTTCTAACCAAAAATCCAAACGAGTTATTCAGATTGACGTGTCATTCCGATTAGTTCTCCTCGTTATGTGTTGCATAAGGTGTGTTAATGCAATGATACATGTTATGTAATATTTTGTTGAGGGATGGTGTTGTCTGTGAGAGATAAGTGGGTGTAGACCTTGTTGATATCTTATTTTTGTTCTTTTCTTATATAGAGTGATGTTACCGAGATGAGGTAGAGGCCGGGGTCGCGGGCGAGGTCGCGCTTATGCCTAGGTTCTAGAAGAAGGTGATGTGAATACCTAGGTTCTAGAAGAAGGGGATGTGTATGCCTCGCAGGGACAAGTGGGCATAATAGATGTGATCTAAGAGATGCTCAGGGTCATGAGAGCGTTAGCTGAGACAGCTAGGGAAGGACTAAGCGCTACTGTTGCTATGAGAGAGTTTCAGCGGTTGAATCCTCCCACCTTTATTGGGGAGCCAGATCCTAAGATGGCTACCGAGTGGTTAGAGGTAACCACGACGATCTTCGATACCTTGGAGATCGTGGATGATGAGCTAAGGGTGAAGTTGGCGGCATTCCAACAGGGAGGATGCTTGGGAATGGTAGAAGTTTGCCAAAACGACTATTGATGGCGCGTGGACCGCTTTTACTAGGGTCTTTTTGGAGAAGTACTTTTCGAGGGCATCGAGAGATACCTACCACGAGGAGTTTCTTTCCCTCATCCAGGGTAATCTGTTTGTGGTCTAATATGAAGCCAAGTTTGCAAATTTGTCGAGCTTTCCACCCGAGATGGTGGTCGGCACTCGCACCATCTATGGGTTCATCTAAGCATTTTAAACGTCGGGAGATAGTATGTTACATGTGCAGACAGCTGGGAGATAGTCTGCACTATACCTATCAGACTCAGGGGAGGGCCTTATTTTCTTGTTTTCAGTGTGGCCAGACGGGCCATATTTGTCAAGACTGCCCTCAAGGAGGGAATACAAAGAATGTGTCGGGAGCACAACTAGGGCAGGCGTCGAAAGGGCGACAGGGCTACGGGCCATCATAGCAACAGTCGGGAGTGCAATCAGCTAAGACAATAGGAGGGGCTACCTCAGCCAAGTTAGTAAGGCATTCGGGGACTAGGGGGAATAGTGGGCAGAACCAGAGATGAGTGTACGGCCTCGTAGATCCCAGCTCTTCAGTGGCACCTACCTTGCCAGATACTGCAGCTAGCCCATTAATTATTCGAGGTACCTTCCTAGTGTACCATTCTTGGGCAAGTGTTTTTATAAATACGGGAGCATCGCATTCATTCATCTCATTCGCATTTGCATATGCATTGGGGTTAGAAGTAGATGTGTTGGATAGCGCCTTGTGTGTAGAGACACCGATTGTTGGGGTTGTTGTGTTGAGGCATGTATATAGAGCTTGTGAGATGGAGATTATCGACCGCCATCTAGTACTCGATTTCATTTTGTTCGATATGGCTTCGTTCGATATCATCATAGGGATGGATTGGTTGATTAGCTTTCACACCTTTATCGATTTCAACTAACACCGAGTGTTTATCTATACGCCGGAGGGAGATTCTTTTTATTTCGTGGGCAATCGGGATGACGGTTGAGTGTCTAGACCCCTTCATTCACAAAATCGAGGCAGTCTTGGCCTCCTTTTCTTAGCTTTATCTATGAGTGAGACCGGTTCTATTCGCGGGGAGTTTCCTCTTATGGTTTGCAAGTTTTCGAATATTTTTCCAGATGATTTGTTTAAGCTTCTGCCATGACGGGAAGTTGAGTTTTCCATAGACCTCATTTTGGGGACCGTCCCCATTTCTATGCCTTCCGATTGTTTTGTACCAACCGAGTTACTAGAGTTGAAGGTGCAGGTCCAGGAGTTGTTGGACTTTATCTGCCCTAGCGTGTCTCCTTGTGGAGCTCCAGCATTGTTTGCGAATAAGAAGGATGGATCCTTATGCCTTTGTATTGATTACCACAAGTTAAACCATGTGACAGTTAAGAACAAATACCCTATGCCCCGTATCGACAATTTGTTTGACCAATTGAAGGGTTCATGTTATTTTTTGAAGATTGACTTGAGATCCAGCTACCATTAGTTGAGGATCATGGAGGAGGATATCCCAAAGATGGCTTTTCTCACTCGATATGGGCACTTTGAGTTTTTGATCATGCCATTCGAACTTAATAACGCACTAGCGACATTCATGGACCTTATATACCGTATCTTTCACCCGTACCTCGATAGTTTTGTGGTAGTGTTTGTGGGTGACATCCTCATTTATTCACCATCAGAGGAGGTGCACGAGGAGCCTCTTCGGATTGCTCTACAGTTGTTGCCGGAGCATCGGTTATTTGCAAAGTATGATAAGTGTGAGTTCTGGTTGGCCGAGGTGATGTTTTTAGGGCATGTGGTTCCGGGGGATGGAGTAGTAGTGGATTCCTCCAAAATAGAAGCGGTGATGAGTTGGGAGAGGCCGAAGAACTTGTTCGAGATTTGTAGTTTCTTGGGCTTGGCGGGCTACTATCGGCCATTCGTGAGAGACTTTTCTAGACTTGCGGCACCCATGACGCGTCTTATGCGGAAGGGAGTCAAATTCGTGTGGATCGACGATTATGAGTTCGGCTTCTAGACCTTTAAGGAGAGACTAACCAATGCACCTATTTTGATTATACCGGAGAGGGGACTTAGCTACGTCGTGTATTGTGATGTGTCACGTGGGGGGCTAGGTTGTGTGTTGATGCAGGAAGGCAATCTGGTTGCCTATGGGTCGTTGCAATTGAAGGTTCATGAGAAGAACTACTCTACACATGACTTGGAGCTCGCAGCAGCAGTCTTTCCTCTAAAGACCTGGAGGCATTACTTGTATGGAGAACGCTTTGAAGTATTCTCAGTCCATAAGAGTTTAAAGTATCTATTTTCGTAGAAGGACTTGAATTTACGTCAGAGAAGGTGGATGCAGTTTTTGGGAGATTATGATTTTGATTTGTAGTATCATCCAGGCAAGTCCAACGTGGTGGTTGATGCCCTCAACCGAAAGTCCTTAAGTTCGTTAGCGCATGTTGCCATGAGAGATTGGAGCATGCTTGGGGTGGTTGGTGAGTACAACTTATGCCCTGGTGAGTCCGGTGATTGTGCTACGTTGTTCACAGTGGTGTCTCAACCTGCCCTCATTCAGCCCATTATGGAGGCTCAAAGGAAGGACACGGAGAGTTCAATGCTTAGAGATCGAGTTTTGAGTAGTGATGTTACTAAGGAGTGGACTATCCATTCCTATCAGAGTTTGAGGTTTGCACGAAGGATCTCCGTGCCAGAGTCGTGTCGTAACGACATGCTTCATGAGTTTCATCACTCTTACCTTGCGGTGCATCCGGGTAGCACCAAGATGTATCATGATGTACGTAGACAGTTTTGGTGGAGGGGCATGAAGAATGACGTTGCTCTTTTCGTTTCATGTTTCCTTACTTGCCAACAAATGAAGGCCGAAAGAACATTAGTGGCCAGCAGGTATGTTACAGCCAATACCAGTGTCTAAGTGAAAATGGGAGAATATTTCCATGGACTTTTTATTAGGACTTTCTAAGTTGTCAAAGGGGCATGATGCCGTTTGGGTTGTGGTGGATAGATTGACCAATTCCGCACACTTCCTTCCTATTTGCATGATAGATTCAGTTGATAAGCTTAGTAAGCTTTATGTGAGTGGGATTGTCAGGCTCCACGGAGTACTAGTTTCTATCATCTTAGACTGAGATCCATGCTTCACTTCACGCTTTTTAACTGAGCTTGCAGTCAGCCATGGGGACAAGTCTACTTCTTAGTACTGCTTTCCATCCTCAAACATGGCTAGTCGGAGCATGCCATTTAGATACTCGAGGATATGCTGCGAGCGTGTGTTCTAGATTTTCGTGGGTTATGGGAGGACCATTTACCGTTGATAGATTTTGCCTACAATAACAGTTACCAGTCAAGTATTGAGATGGCACCTTATGAGGCATTGCATGGTAGACCTTGTAAGTCACCCGTTTGTTGGGGAGACAGCAGTGTTGGGTCCCGAGCTTATACGTAAGACCACGAAGATGGTCATCGCAATTCGTAAACTATTAGTGACTGTGTAGGCCCGTCAGAAGAGCTATGCAGATAAAAGGAGGAGACTATTGACCTTTGAAGTGGGAGACCATGTGTTCTTGAAGGTCTCGCCACGAAAGGATTTGATGAGATTTGGGAAGAGTGGGAAGCTATCGTCGCATTTCATTAGACCGTTTGAGATCCTTGATAGGATTGGGAAAATGGCCTATTGTCTTGCCTTGTATGGCGTCGAAAACTAGGGTTTTGTTTAAAAAATAAGAGAATTCAATAAATGTTTAGAAAATACTTAACACCTTGAAAACTAAAATTTGAAAACCCTTTTTGTAAAAAATGGAGTCGACACTTGATTTTTGAGAAAAATCAAGAAAAACAAAACGAGACACTGATCTTTAAAATCA
The DNA here is from genome assembly GCA_032270985.1 of Heliamphora pulchella. Lineage (NCBI taxonomy): Eukaryota > Viridiplantae > Streptophyta > Magnoliopsida > Ericales > Sarraceniaceae > Heliamphora > Heliamphora pulchella. The sequence continues at coordinate 3,543 of JAULJZ010142741.1, read as the reverse complement.
TAACCAGAGAAAACAACGGTCTGGGAGCTAAGGTACGAACTGCGAAAGGTGTTAGGCATCTCGTTCGTCCAACCTTGAGGTTGGCCTCTACTAATAATCATTAGTTTTTAATTAGATTTCTCAAGTGCATACAAATATAGAAAATAAAAGTAAAGAAAGAACATCCAAAATAAAATAAGAAAATTACATAACATATGTCTATGAACGCCAAACAAAACAAGTAGCAAAAGAAAATCCTAAGTCATACAGCATGCAAGTTCTAACTAAAGGATACATGGAACAAATCGCATGCAATATTACCAAATAACCTAAAGTAGCATAAGCATGACATGGTATTAAATCGAAAGAATTATAGTCTCAAAATTCTCTAAATTCTAATCATACCAAAAATTCATTATGAACATGAATTGCATATTGCCAAATATCCTGAATTATACTAAACATGATTTCAAATAAAACAAACAAATCATGCTTCAAAATTTCTTAAACTTTAATCAAATGTGAATTACATGCTAATTGTCAAAAAATTCTAAAAGCAACAAAAGATACTAATAAAAATTAAGCGATTAAAATAATGAACATCACATAAAGAATATAGTAATCATTTTCCAAATATAAAATACAGATGCAATATTGACAATTACAACAGTATGAATGTAAGTGCACCAAATGCGACAACTATGACATTATAAATTACAATTGTTGAATATGTTGGCACTATCTTGATGAATTCAAGGTGCTAAGTGTGAATGTGCAATATGGACAAAGTAAAAACTAAAACTTCTTTATAACAAACATGAATTTAGCTAAACTTAATTAAGCTAAACATGCTTATCATAATTAACTAAATACTCATGATCTAATCAAATAAAACGGGATAATTGAATCAACTTCATAAGTGACATGAATTAGGTATGCGGAATAAGGTACTGAAACTAACCCAATCACTCCAAGAGAAGAGAAATGGAGAAAGAAAGATTGAGGATCTAAGCAAAATACCTGAATCGCTATGATCTAGGTGAATCCTCAAGTCGGGGAATAGTGATCAACGATCCAATCCACAAAAAATGCTCAAACTCCAGCGAGTAGGTGAGTCAAGAATCTAGCTGAGTGTCGGTGGTCATCCTCTCAGTACTTCAGAAAAATATCAGTATTAGAATTATCTGGCTTTCCAGAACTCCGATATCAAAATTTTTCTCCCAAAATCGTACCAGAGATACGATATTTATAGAGTTCATCAACCAATGCGGTGCTGGCACGTTTTGGGACACGTTAGGATTTTTGGAATTGGCGATCGCCATGATCAGAGTTGGCAGTCGCCACAATGATCAAGTTTTTCAAGGGTTTCTTTTGACGGTTTCCACAACCGAGTTGGTGATCCCAAGGTTCGAAGATGGCGATCACCGCTTTTGCAAGGGTTTTCAAGAGGTTCATATAGCGGTCGCTACAATGAAGTTGGCAACCCCAAGGTTCAAAGATGGCGGCTCAAGGGTTAAACACAATGGATTCATTGGTTTTGAAGGATTTGATCATCTGGTTTGAATACTGAGCTTGAATTGTTTTACGAGGATCATTTTGAAGCACCATTTCACTTGTTTTCATCATCAGATTCACCCAGATCAACCTAAGATTAGGCGGAGTCATATTGGGGTGCCTACAGTTGTCCCTCATTGATATAACTTTCATAGCAACGCGTGATGCGAGTTATATCAATGATCCAAAGATAACATTCATTTGACCTAGCCGTTAATCTTAGGCCACAAACACACAAGCATACATATGATGTTGGTCGTACTTGAATTCTCATCGAGTTGTCTACGAATCCCTTTGCTAGGGATCATATCAAAATATAGTTCTTGGGGCAAATGCATAAATGCAAGATGTAAAACATGATGCAGATATTACATGATGCAAACACTGGTATGATCAGACAATACCCTAAAGATCGAGTCAAAATCTAAAGGGGTTACAATCAATCAAACAAGTCAAAGATCGAGTCAAGATATAAGAACTCAGTTGGGATAAAATAATTAAAAAGATCGAGTCAAGATCCTAAAAATCATTTTAACCGAAAAAGTAACAATGAATTTACTTGGTTGAGTCAAGATCCATAAATTCGGAACGATAATGGAATAAGAATACTTAAAGTCAGGTCAAGACTAAAAATTATTCTCAATGGAGAGCACACCATAAATCAATAGGTCAAATAAAGACCTAGAAATTCGAAACAAGAACGAAACAAAAATAACTAAAAATTGAGTCAGGACTGAAAACTATTTTTCTCTGAGAAAATATCGCGAATTAATAGGTTGAGTCAAGACCTAAAAACTCGTGACGAGCACGGGACAAAAATAATTAAAAGTCTAGTTAAGACTTAAAACTATTTTTATCGGAGAAAATACTACGAATTAATAGGTCGAGTCAAGACCTAAAAATTCGGGATGAAAACGGGATAAATATATTTAAAAAGTCGAGTCAAGACTTTAAAATTAAATTTATCGGGAGAAAATCACAAATTAATAAGTCGAGTCAAAACTTAAAAATTCAGGATGAAAACAGGATAAAAATAATTAAAAAATCGAGTCAAGATTTTAAAATTAAATTTATCGGGAGAAAATCACAAATTAATAGATCGATTAAATTTATTGGGAGAAAACCACAAATTAATAGGTCGAGTTAAGATATAAAAATTCGGGACGAAAACAGGATAAAAATAATTAAAAATTCGAGTCAAGACTTTAAAATTAAATTTATCGGGAGAAAATCACAAATTAATAAGTCGAGTCAAAACTTAAAAATTCAGGATGAAAACAGGATAAAAATAATTAAAAAATCGAGTCAAGATTTTAAAATTAAATTTATCGGGAGAAAATCACAAATTAATAGATCGATTAAATTTATTGGGAGAAAACCACAAATTAATAGGTCGAGTTAAGATATAAAAATTCGGGACGAAAACAGGATAAAAATAATTAAAAATTCGAGTCAAGACTTTAAAATTAAATTTATCGGGAGAAAATCACTTAAAACACAATAAAAATAATTAAAAACCAAGACAAGGTTTAAAATTATTTTTATCCGAGAAAACGACATATAAAAATAATTAAAAATCGAGACAAGGTTTAAAATTATTTTTATCCGAGAAAACAACACAAAAACAAATAAAAATATTTAAAAAAATCGAGACAAAATTTAAAATTATTTTTAAAAACACAAGCTAAACATCCAAACGAGCTCCAAACAACCCCCAAAACCCCAAAATATAATCATTACACAAAAGCACGTGCCCGCCAACTTACAAGGTGGCAGTTGCCGGGTCCAATCACCAAGACAGGTGACATGACCGTTGGATAGGTTGTGGTCGCGAGAAGCATTTCAAACTAACATGGTGGTCGCCATGTGGCTCTTCAAAAACATGGCGGTCGCTTACTTCGATTGTGGCGACCGCCACAACTGAGAACCATTAAGCCCCCCAGGCGCGCGGACCAAACCTTCACTTGTGTTCCCTTACTCTCTCTCTCTCTCTCTCTCTCTCTCTCCCTC
>JAULJZ010142740.1:27280-39930 GCA_032270985.1 Heliamphora pulchella | reverse complement strand
TCCCTACAAGTTTCATATTTAGAGCTAAGGGTAGTTGTTTGAAACAAGTTAGACATTTTGGCCATTTTAGAAAATAGGTTCTATTAGCCGCCAAAACTCAGCAGAGCTGGTTTTGGACAGAGGGCTTGAAACGGTTTTGGGGTATTATCCCGAGGCTTTAAGGTTTTATTTTTGGGAAGCAAGTACTTCAATATGTTAGCTATAGTGTTCATGTAGACCACATTTGGAATAGGTCACTAAAAATAGGGGTTTTGAGATATATCAAAATATGTAAGAGAATGTTCCTTAGGGGCTGAAAGTCAACAGAGACTTTTAAAGGGTTTTGACCTATCAAAACTCAATAAGCTGTTCACATGTTTGGTGGGTCAATAGATATACATGTTATCTACAACTTTCATATTTAGCCCAAAGTTTGGATCTCATTTTAAAATAGGGTTTCCAAGTCGGTAGTGTTGACAGGTCAAAAAATGACACATTTTGGTAAAATTGAAATATCTTGAGTTCTAATTATGAAAATAAGTTGAAATCAACTTTGGATAAAAGATAACACAAAAAGATAAATCTGAAAATAAAGAACATGCTTAGATCAATTATCTACATTGAGTTATAGCGTTTCAAATCTTAAGGCAGAAACATCAAAGTTCTCAAAAATTAAGCCTCTTGGGGTTCAAGTCTTCTACTTATGCCATGTCAAGTTTTTGTTCCATTTCTTTGCATGCTTATGTTCTAGAATTTAATATCAAGACTCCATCATACTTAGAAGTCATCAAAATTGAAGATAACAATACACCACAACATCTCATATCTTTCATAAACAAAACAGCCCCTAATTTCCAACTACGACGCCTTTTCGGTTTTATTTCGGTTCTTGGTTCTTGGTTCTGGTAGTGTTTAAAGGGATGTGTTGGGGGATATTTTGAGAGATCTTAGATATGAGGTTTAGAGGTTTTACTTACTTATTTGAGAGCTCAGAGGAGGGTGGAGGATAGATTTGGATTTAGCTTTAGAAAATTTCCTTGATTTCTTCCTTTTTCTTCCTTTTTCTCCCTCAAACTCACCACAACACTCAAGAGCAAAGAGGTCCGGTTTCTCTCCCTCACTAGATCGAAAATAGGAAGGGAAGAAGTGGTGTTTGGCTTGGTTTATATCAGCAAAGGCTAGGGGACACAAGGGGGACATAAAGTACCAAAAAAAGGTCATTTTTCTTCATTTTCATAAATGTGACTTGAATTTGATTTGAGTTGATTTAATATTTTTGTGGGCTAAATTCAGATATGGGGAAGCTAAATGTAGCTAGGGTTCAGTTTGGGGAACAAAATCTAATCTCCCATCAATCAAGGGATTTTTCTCGATTTTTGGGCCCCTATTGTGTAAGAAAATGCATTAAAAGTTAATTTAATGTATCTTTTTGGTGTCTTTTTCTACTGAGTCTTATTATTTTAATATGTTTATGAGAAATATAGTATTTTCATGTGTTAGCATAATTTTCATAGAAATTGATTAAATAGATGTAGTCTTTTATGTCAAATTAAGCTATTTTGATAATATATGACTTTTTGACTTATTTTGTAGTGTATGAACTTCAATAATGATTTGTTTGATTTTGTTAACCAATAACACTATATTATTATAGATATTGCTTGTTCAACAAGTGTTGGATCATCATAAGGTTTAACTTAATACATTTCTTATCATTTTAAGCTAAAAAAAAGCAAAAAGTCATTTTTTGGCACACTTCCCAAGGTGGTCGGCCACTAAGGGGTATTTTTATCATTTTTGATGTTATTTTGTCCTTTTTTTACTTAATTTTACTTAAATTCTTGATTTAGGGTATTCATGTGTCAAAATATGAATTTTTAAGAGTTTTTGTTGTACTACGGGCAAAATGATCATTTACCCTATTTATGAGGATTTTTGATTTTTAAGTCATTATTTCATGATATTTATTTTAGTTAGAATGTTAAGAGACTCTCTGGGTGCTAAGGTTTTGTTGCGTGAGTTTTTGAACCTTTTTAGGGTTTTCGGGCCAAACTTAGGATTTTTGATTCGAGTTTTGGTTCTGGACTTTTTCTATGTTCTATGGTCTCATGGACTATTCGTCACTAACACTAGGGTCTGAGCAGGGTCTTTACACGGGTCGTTATTAACCGGGTTATTACAACTAGGGTCTGTACCGGGTCGTTACATTGTTAAGCACCACGGGTTCGTCGTTAGCATTTTGATTTTGATGGCTTAGACTTTGGGTTGACACCGAAAAAGGTATCATGAGTCTTAAGATGGGACAAACTGATTTATTTTATGTAGGAAGATTATTTTGGTGGCCCAGAGGGTGGCTCACACCCCACGCCGTTGCCATTGAGTAAAACAGCTATGGCATGAACGTTAGGCAAGCGTTTACTATTCGCAACGAGGCGCGATGATGGCCTTTGTGATCAACTCCCATAAAAGACTACTCTAGAAATTGCTGGTGTGGAATTCGTGTTATGATTTTGGGTAAATGTCGGGTCGGGCATTTGTATTCCATCCATTGCATCACGTACTTGTGCACTTGTTCTTATATATGATTGTCATGTTATAATTGTCAAATTTATCTATTTTTTGACTTTAAATTGTACTGGGTGTTAAAAGATTTGCATTGTGGAATATTTTTCCGTGAGAATTGTTAGAAGGTTTAGAGTGTTTTCAATTGGGATTTGGCTCATGGCATTCATGCCACAGGTGAGGAAGAGGAATTCCTTGAGAAAGTCGCCTCCGAAGAAGAAGGATTTGAAGAACAAGGTGAGTGGCAGGAGCCAGCAAACCCCAACCATGCTAGCTTAAAGATTGAATGTTCACCATTTTATTCTTTTTGTTCAGTTTTCACGGACTCATTGTAATTTTTATCGAATCTCTTGCGAAACTGTAATCGCTATGTACTTTTGAACAGTTCAAAACTCTTAATGATGTAGTACTTATCATACATAACTATGAATGAATGGCTAGAGTATTCCCTTAAATTATACTTATGTATATCCTAACGTGCCCGAAAGACGAGGCATCACAGTTGGCATCAAAGCCTCGGTTTAGTGAACCTTCAGGTCTTGGGTTATAGAAGACTACGAGTTCTGTAGCATTGAAGCTCTATGGAGTGTCAATATTATTATCACTTATAATTCTAAAAACTTAAAATGCATACCTTAAGTTTCTTTTCCTAATCGTCTCTCATCTTAGGATGGTGTCCGACGCAAAGCCGGCTGAAGAACCATGGGAAACACCTGAACCAGAAGACTCAGGCCCATAGAAAAAACCCATTGAAGAACAAGACCTGATAGACGTATTTTCATTTGCATGGATGTTCCCAGATGAGTGGCAAGTTCGTGAAGGAGAAGAGGCCGAGGAAGCAGGAGCAGACGAAGAACTAGATGAGGTAGGAAATGTAGCAGATATTGAGGGAAATGATGAGGAGGAACTTGAGGATAATGACAGCGAGAACGGGGAGCGTGCCATCACTTTATTTTATGATCAACTAGAGGTACCGCCACTGGAAATGGACAATAATGAAGTAACGGATGCAGCAATCTACTAGAACCACCAAGATTACCACAAAGATTATTGTGTTGGAGAATGGGTGTATGCAAGAGTATTCCCAGAAAAGACGTGGAAATGGAAAAATCCAGAGTCTTTTCTGAGGTACATGGGTCCATTGAGAGTGTTGGAGAGATGTGACGAGGCCATCTATCGTCTAAAGGTTCTACCAAGATTCAAAGGTCTATTAGAGGACAGGATGGATGCGAGGTGGATGTAGAGACAAAAACCCAGAAACAAGAGAGGAATCATCAACTCGCGCGACCCGGCAATTGACTTTAACAATCCGAAAATGTACTTGGAGGTACCAGTAGCCATAATTAATAGGACTCACATCGGACCGGAGGACTTTTGGCATGTGGAAGTGCAGTGGTGGTGCCATGGTATCTATGAGGCGACGTGGGAGCATGACTCAGTTATCCATTATTTCTATCTGCATCAGTTTGTCTAGGCCTTTGCATGTTAGGTGATTGTATCTTTCCTTCGTTGGATGTTGTATGTTTGTTCTATGAACTTTTGAAATCCTTGTACCGGTTATGTGTTTGGATGTTTGTTGTTGAATTCTTCATATTCTATCTCTTGATCTCAAACTAAATTCCACAAGATCCCAAAGTATGAAAACAATCAAGATTTTAAACAACCCTCAAATCTCAACACTCTGCTAGGATGGCTGATGGACAATCGAACCACCGAAAAGTTAACGAACCCCTAGATGATGAAGCACCCGAACTAGCCTAAGTTTTACGAAAACTACCGTTAGAACCCTACAACTTTATCCCTATGAGTTCCTTTCTCAAGCCCTTGTGTCAACTCTCATAGCAAATTGAAGCTCTTGAGTACCCTCCTTTCTAATATCACTAGTTCCGAATATTCGACATTGATGAAATCCTTTGCCCTCATTCATTTCTCTTGATCTTGATACCACACTCTTGTGCAGTAATTTTTTTGGATTCTTTATTTACTTTTGAAATCCCAATCTGGAGAGTAGACTTGGATGCTTGAATTGAAGTACGTTAGGCCGACGTAATTTTAGAACAAATATCTAGTTTAGCTACCCATTGCTTAAACATTTCTTTTGTTAAAACTTTGGTGTTGCACAGATTGGTCTCGAGAACATCCCCTTTTGTAATAGTTGTTGATCTCTTATCTCCAATAAGTATAAGCCTCAACCGACCTCTCAATCTAGGTCAACGGTGATTGCTTTAACCATGACCCCTTGCCCCAAACCAATCTATCTTTGAACCATCTGGGATTCCACCCTAAGTTGTTCTAACCCTGGCCATATCTCGTGTTCATATTGTTTGAAATCCTTTGGCAAGACACTTGACCATTTACCGCTCTATAATCGCTTTCCTTGAGACCAGTAAAAAAAATTAAGTTGACTATCCTTATTGAACCCTGCGCATGTTTTTGCCTGTCGACCTTCAAAACCTTGCCCCGTAGATTTATGAGTAATGACGATCGTCAGGATATTACGCCATTAGGCTTTAATGCTTTCACAGAAAATTAGGACAATGCACGGGAACCTTTTAACACCACTTTGATTCGTGAGGCAGATCTTTTCTCAACATTATTACTTAGAATACCTATCAACGTCCGCGTTTAACAAAGTTTTAAAGATTAAGACCCCCGACTACAGGAATGATTTAATAAGGGTTTATTCAACTAACTACATCTTTTCAAAGGACCCTACAAGTAGAACTATGCCATCAGCAATCTACAGTTAGGGACAACAACTTCATACCAAGGGACTCACAACACCACCATGTGACATAATTCAGACTCCCCAGACTAGTTTATAGCTAATCGACACATCCGATAAACCGAGAAGCAAAAGAGTCATACCGACAGTAAGGAAGGGGAAGACAAGAGACAACCTCAAGCTTATGATATCCTTATTACGCAAGCAAATGAGGTGCATCTGTACACATCAATATTCACGCTAGCTTTTCCCGCCAAAATGTTAGAATTCAGATCTTGCCATCCCTACTTTCAATAAAGAGTTTTAATGACAATCATGAGCATTATGAGCCTGATAAAGAATTAACCATCAAACACATTGGGTCTCATGACTAGATATTTACCACAACCATACCTTTTATCATGTTCATTTTACCCTAAAGTGACCAACTGCCTAAGAAAACGATCCAGTCAATGGAAGAGACATTCAAACCCTACGTACCAACACGTCAAGAACAAATGGCAAACGCTAAGAGGAATGGAGCAACCCTTGGAAAGATCAGAAAGAAAATGAAAACATATAACTATAAACTTCATCACCAGGATTGTCAAAATCACATCAAGAGCACGATAACATTTGAGTTACAATGGGTTGCCTCACCAAGATCGCTCGCTTTCTATTAGTTAAACCTCACGATATGTCGATAATTACAAGCAAAAAGTACATCTGTGAGATTTTGTACCAACATGAGTTCTCTATTATACTCAATCAAGACTTGCATCTCACCTTCTGATTAATGGGCAATCCGAACGCATGATTTTGAACCCTCAAAGGCATGTTAAGAGTATGCATAAAGGAAATTGAAGGAAATTCTGACCTTCAGTCAAAATCTACTTACAACAATAGCTCCCAAGCTAGCTTTTGCAATCGTATGAGGTTTTGCGTGTAAACAATACTGCAAGATATCAATGTACAAAATAGAAACAAAAAGGGACTAATTGGTAGGAACAAATCTTTGTTAACCAATAAAGTGAAACCTAGAGTCCACTACAGGAAATCATATAGAGCCCAGGATAGTAGCCACGTGTTAACAATTTTATAATTCCTCGCGACCTGCAGTAAGAACGATAGAATCTTATTAGATAAGACTTTTCATGCTAATAAACATGTTGTGTGTAGAACCAACATTATCAGACAGTTCAATGACCCTTTTTTTTCTTTTCTTTTTCTTTAAGATGGCGAGATAAAGACAAAACCATTGATGTTCAGTAAAAGTAAATGGAACCGAAGAGGAAGTGGACGTCCCGTGCCTGGCACGAATCATATTAGATCTAGTAGCCAATTTAGACCGATCGCAAGGGAAGACACCCCAGATGGAATCATGGTACTTATCGGACCTAAGGGTACAGAATATCCCAGCACCTGAGAAAAGAATTTTTCCCGAACGACAGAGGTTTGGAGTAAGGCCACAAAACAAAAATAAACAACAGTAAGAGCTTGTTATAAGTGCATCGAGCTAGGGCATAGGATGGTTCATTTCCCGCTAAAAAGTGGAGAAGACAATCGAGGAGAACCACTAAAGAACAGCATGGAGTTCACGAGCTCAGAACCTTACTCTCAAGATGGAAGAAGGGAACAACTAGGAAAAAGGTACCAAAATTAGTAATCTGTTATCAATGCGAAAAGCCCAAACATAAAAGGTCTAAATGCCAACTACGAAGAGGATTAAACTACAAAGATCAAACAAGTCTATTGCAACAAGAAACGAGTGGTTTAAAAAAGGTGGTGCAACCTGACCAACCAGAGAGCGATGAATGGAGTGTTCGCCCTTCACGGGAGAAAAAGGAGTATGCGTTGATGATTGGAGGTACGCCGCATTTGCAAGCTCTAAGTTATAAGTTAGTTAAACTTGTTGCATCATCCCGAAATAGGGTACGCTTAAAGGATAAAGGCATTTTGGTTAACACTAGTCAAACAACTCCCGTGCCACGGCTATGCGACGTGATCCTTGAAAATTATGTAAGATATTAATAAGAGAAAACAACCATTACTCAAAGTAATGAGCATATAGATCTGACCTTGCCCACACCCTCAATAAATAACGACTTAAGTAAACATGGACACAACTTTGAAGAGAAGTGATGCAAGTAACCATCCACAACCTTTCGCACGAAATTTTGAGGACGGATTTATTTTAAGGGGGTAGATTATAACAACTCAGTTCAGACCCTAGTTGTAATGACCATGTTTGTAACGACCCGCGTTGCGATCCAACCCAAACCCTAGTATTAGCAACGATAAGCTAATAAGATCTTAGGTCATTAGAAGATTAGAAACCCAAACTCAACCCAAAAACCTTAAATTAAGTAAATAACATGAAATAGAAGGTTAAAAATTAAAATTTCTCATAATTAAAGTAAAATAACCATTTTACCCCTAATACAGCAAAAAATCTTGAAAACCCAAATTTTCATACATGGACATCCTAAATAAGATATTTAGATACAATTAAGTAACAAAAGAAAAAATAACAATAAAAAATGAGAAAAATACCCTTAAGTGGCCAGCCACCTTGGGATATGTGCCTAAAAATCACTTTTTGTCTTTTTAGCTCAAAAATGAGAAAAAGTTGTACAAATCAAGCATTATTATAACCCATGACTTATTAAAAAAATAATATACATAATAATATGATGATATAGTTCAACAAAAGTAAACAAATCAATATTTAAGTTCTTACACACTAAGATAAGTTAAAAAGCCAATTATTGTCGAACTAGCTTAATTTGACTTAAAAGCCTACACTTACTTAATCAATTGCTATAAAAATTATCATAATTCATGGAAATACTAAATTAATCATAAACATACCAAAAAAATAGGTTTTAGTAGATAAAGACACCAAAAAGAAACACTAAATTAATGTTTTAGGCATTTTCTTGCACAATTGGGCACCAAAACGTAGATTAAACCCCAAAGTTAATACAAAATCAGATTTTTCCTCCCCAAACCAGTCCCAGCCGAATTCCCTAGCTGCCATTTCTGATTTTGTAAGTCTCAAAAGACTATGGCCATGCCATACAACAACTGTGAAATTTGAAAAATCAAAAGATGGCTTACACTTTCATAATTGCTTCCATTCCCAATTTTCCTATAAAACCAAGACCAAATCCACCCACTTCTCTTTCATAATTTTGGAAATATAGAGAAAGAGGGACCAAATTATGTTCTCTTAAGTATTCTTCAAGTGTTTGAGAGAAAAAGAAGAAGAAAGAAGGAGGGTTTAAGAAGGAAGGTCTTTGGAGACCAAACTTGCATAAAGCCAAGTCCTATAGTCATCCACCATTTTTTAGGCACTCAAACAAGTAAATAAACCTCTAAAACTTTTTTTTATTCTCATACTAAAATATCCCTCAACTCATCTCTATACAGACATCTAAGAACAAGAATCCAAAAACAAATCAAAAAGGCGTCGTAGGGTCAAATTAGGGGCTGTTATGTTTTGTTGTTATTAGGTGTGATTGCATGTGGTTGTTTATCGAGTTTGACAAATTACATGAGTTTTGAAACTTTGATGTTTATGTATAAAACACATACATGTAAATGAGACCAAATCTTGACACACCATGAGCTAGGACACAAAACCCTTAAAAGCCTGATTTTTAGGTTGTTTTGATTTTCTACCTCAAATTTTGATTTATCATAACTAAATATAGAAAAATGATCTAAGTGTGAATTTTATGTCCAGACCTAGGTTTGGAAGTTATCTTTCATGAAAAATTAGTTTGAACTAATTTCATTGAGTAGAACTTGAGATATGCCATTTTTTTCTCTAAAGAGTGTCAGTTTTTAACCACCCCGAATGGTAAACATAAACACCTTAGTTTAGAATGTGATCCAAACTTAGGTCAAAACATAAAACTTGTAGATAACATGTATAGCTTTGGTTCCACCAAAAAGGAGACTAAAATATTGAGATTTGATAGATCAAAACGCACCTCAAAGCCACTGTTGTAAATCTTTGACTGACAGAGCCCTCTATCACATATTTTTGTATGACCAAAAACCCATGTTTTTAGTGACTAAATCCAAAAGGGATTTTCATGAAAAGTGTAGATAACATATTGAACTATTTACTGTCCACAAATGACTTCTAGATACCCATGGATGGTCTCCCAAACCGCCTGTGAACTCTTTGTTGTAATCTGTTTCTGTTGAGCCTTTTTTAGTTAACTGAACCCATTTTATAAAATGGCCAATATCTCTAATTTGTTCCAAATAACTACCTTTAGCATTGCTCATGAAACTTGCAAGGGACAAATTAAAATAGAACATATCCAAATATCATACCGATAGCCCTTGATTTGATGCCCCAAAATTGAAACCAACTGAGGCACAGTTTTTGTACTTTTCTCTAAAAAGTGCTGATTCATTTTCTCTTAAATGACACTAATGACCCATTTGACTTAGGATCCGATCTTAGTGTTAAACATAAAAATTGTAGAAAATATTTTTATCTAAATGGTTTCTAAAATTAGAACTTAATTCCATGTCTAGGTACCCCAAAACACGGTTATGCTATTTAAATTGACACTTAAATATTTACCCTTAAATTGTTATGTGTGTAGTGACATGTTTTGTTGCGGGACTTAAAGTTTAGGCTTCAATTAAATTATATTAGATTATTAGTGTATTAGAATGATTATTTGATGATTATTATCCATATCTCTAAGTTGAATCCATGTCTTGTGAATTGTAACTTGTGCTTCACAAATTTGTACTCTATGTTTTAATGAGTTGTCACATATGCTATACCCTGCTTAGATGCCATGCTATAAATAGTTGTACATGAGACGCATATTGTACACCATGGGCATTGTCACATTTATATTCCGGCATATTGGAGTCTCTTCCGTATCTACCACTATGGGTGGAAATACATCAAAATTGTTCTTTTTCTTGGCTCTAAGTTTCAGGCATCCTTGGTAGCCATTTTTTTAACTGTTTTAGGATATATTCACTCTGAACACCCTGGGCATGTCTCCAGTGTTGAAAACGAAAATAATTTTTTATTATGGATATTGTTGGGCACCACGGTTTCGTCGCTAGCATTCTGATTTCAATGGCTTAGACTTTGAGTTGACACCGACAAAGGCATCACGAGTCTTAAGGTGAGATAAACTGATTTATTATATGTAGGAAGATTATTTTGGTGACCCGGAGGGTGGCTCGAACCCTATGTCGTTGCCATTGAGTAAAATAGATGAGGCATGAAGCTTAGGCAAGCGTTTACTATTCATAACGAGGCGCGATGATGGCTTTTGTGATCAACTCCCATAAGGTCTACACTGGAAATTCCCGGTGTAGAACTAGTGTTATGATTTTGGGTATATGTCGGATTTGGCATTTGCATCGCATCTATTGCATCACATACTTGTACATTTGTTCTTTTATATACTTGATGTGATGCCCCGTCCTCTGGGCACGTCGGGACATGTGTAACTATAAATAAGAAAAATATTCTAGCCAAGCATTCATAATTACATATGATAATTACTACTTCATTAATGGTTTAGAATTTTTTCAAAGTACTTAATGATTACAGTCTAGTCTGTAAAGATTCCCCAGTTAGCCTCATGGTGTTGGCGTAGGGTCCTTCAGCTCTACCCTCTAATTAAGCCCTACATCAAGTACGAGGTAGGGAATGGTCAGGACACTTTCCTGTAGTTGGATCCTTAGCACCCTTGGGGTTCTATTATTAAGGATAGGGGCCCTCGCATTATATATGATTCGAGGCTCGATCGTTTGGCGAAAATCCAGAGCATTGTTAATGGTTGCAATTGGAGGTGGCCCTCTGTGGTCTCTATGGATCTTATTGATATGGTTAGAGAGGTTCGATTCCTGTCTAATCCCTCTAAGCCGTATAACATTAGATGCCTTCTCAGTGGTGGGAAGTTTTCTATAGTCTCCTTGAGAGAGGCCAATCATGACCCTCGTCTTCGTCTTATGTGGTAGAATCTTGTCTAGTTTGAGCATCATAAACCCAGGGTTAGTTTTATCCTTTGGATTGCTATTAGGGGTCGTCTTAATATGGGTGATAGGCTCAGGTTGTTTGGTATAGATTGTGATTATAATTGTAGTTTATGCACGAGCTCTCTGGAGTCTCATGATCACCTATTCTTTAACTGCACTTTTGCACGTCAGGTGTGGTCTGGTGTTTTAGGTAAATGTCATCTTGGTTGGGTTGAGTCATCCTGGAGGGACTGGTGGTATTGTTTTGTGAATTGTGGGGGTGGTTTTGCGTTAAGTTCTATGGTCCGCAAGTTAGCCTTTTCAGTTATCGTCTACTGTATCTGGAAGGAGCATAATTCCTGTAAATTCCAAGGTGGAGTAGTGGTCCTGAGGTGGTGCTTAAGGATATTTGTGAGTTAATTAGGGGGAGTGTTTCCTTCCGGCGTAGGGTCCTTGACTTCCCTACCAATAGGGCTATTTAAGAGGACCGGGGTGTCACCCCGGATATTTTTGAAACTAACTATTGAACTATACTGGTTTTCCTGCGCAGAGGACGTCTAGCTTTTCTTGTGAGGTTTGGGAATCTATCGCTTGGAGTGTTGAGGGGTACACTCTATAGTGAGTGTTAGCTATGTTTTAACTAATCCTTATCTGCTGTTAGTTTGCCATTGTGAAGATTAGCTTGGAAGGTTTAAGGAGGAGTGAGGTTTTGGGATTTATTATTGGAGTATAGAGTGATACACCATACATTGAGTGAGCGTTGTGAGGTTTATGCTAACCTTATTTCTGTGTTTGCTCCTTGTGTAGTGGCGCTATTTCTTGGGTTCTTGCAAGCCATTCGGTTATGCCTCTTTGGGTGATATCCCAAGCAAGCAGTTACATAGCCTGTTGAGAGATTTTCTCCTATTTTTTCTTTGGAGGGCAGAGCGATACACCTTGTGTGGAGTGTGTGAGGTTTCTTCTGCGGGTGCGTGTGTTGATTTCTATGCTATTCTTATGTTTTCTCTACTACTTAGGCCACGGGTTTTTGGATACCCCAAGAGGAAAAAGGCTCGCCGGTGAGGAAATGCTACATCATGGACCTTTGTGTGCAGCAGCTGCTCTTGGCTGACTGGAATGTGGCTCAAAACAATCTCTTGGCTGTTATTATTCTGGTATTTGCTTACTGTTGCCATTAAAACATGCTGCGATGCTAGGTCCAGGTCGTTCGAGACTGGTTTTGCTTATTGTTTTTCATAGCATTGAGGGTTGTTCATAGTTTCTGTTCCTTTACTTTGTTTCTAGCTTCCTGGTACTGTTTCTTGTTTGGTTTGACTTTTGATATTATGTCCTTTTGCAAAAGCTATGTATATAGCCTTCCCCTTACGGCTTGTGTAAGGGACCGGGTGGGTGT
>JAULJZ010142740.1:10314-27180 GCA_032270985.1 Heliamphora pulchella | reverse complement strand
TTGTGTTGCATTCTATTAGTGGGTTGTTCTGAAAATTGTAAATCACTGGTTCCCCTACTGTTTGTAGCGGAAGTGGAATCCTGTGGGTTTTGTTGATGGAATTCGGCTGAAGTGGTTTTAGTTGGGTTTTGTTGCTGTGGTTTGAGGATGGTTGTATAGTGCTTGGGCTGATGGTATTGTTTTGTGCCTTCATTGGTTAGTTATATAGGCATTTCTTGTTGTTTTACAAGTGTTTGGCTTTTGTCTAGCTTTTGTGTAAGGTTAGCCTAGCTTCCTTCCCCAATATTTTTTCCCAATTATGGGGGCGGCAACAGTGGCCTCTCTTACTTGTCTTTTGGTAGTTGTTAGCTGTCTAGTTATGGCTAAGCCGAAAGTTTTTTTTTATGCTTTTGGTTTTGTTTCTTGATGGTGTTTTGTAAGGCCTAGGGATTGCCCCTTGTATTTTGGTACCTTTTCTTTTCTTTTATGTAACAGTTAATTACTCAAAAAAATAAGAACTAAAATCTACTACTTTTAAGTCTTATAGCGAATTATGTTTGGACGCTACCAAATTCAGAAGCAGCACGGAATCTACATGCAAAGGACGAGTAAGGACATCGAGATCGAAGGCTAGAGATTTATGCAACGAGTTATCTTATTTGAAGGGGGGTAGACGAGAGTACACACTAGGAAATGTTTCAGATATTATATTGAAAGCCACCATTAGAACCTCGTAACTTCCTCCTTGTAAGTTCCTTTCTCATTTACCCCTAGCCTTTGTGTTAACTTTTGTAATCGGTTGAAGTTCTTTGCGTATCCATCCTTCTAACGTCACTGCCCCCAGCAATACTATCTAGTGTCGTTCGTCGATAACCCTTCTGCGCTCAAGTCTCGTTGATAACCCTATCGGGAATTCCCCCCTTGGAAATATCCTTATCTTTGGGTTTCTATTGTTGAGCAATGTTTAGTACTCGCATTTGATTCTCCTTCGATTCAAGCCAACATTCCTGAACTAACTTTTCATTCGCAGAACTAAAAAAAAATCATTTCTTTAGTCCCAAACATTCGACATTGATAAGATTCTCTCCCACCATTCATCTTTCCATGACTTCGATACTACACCCAGCTGAAGTAATTTTGTGAATTCTTCAAATCCAAACTAGGGGAGTAGGCTTGGATACTTGAATTGAAGTGCGTTAGGCCGACGTAACTTTAGGGTAAATATCTAGATTGGCTACCCATTGCTTAAACATCTCTTTTGACAAGATCTGACAGTGATAGATTGGTCCTAACAACATACCTTTATGTATCGTTCAATTATTGTTGATCTCTTATCTCACGTGCGTTTAAGCCTCAAACGTTCTCTCGATCTAGATCAACAGTGATTGCCTTAGCCATGACCCCTTAGCCTAATTCAATCTATCTTTTAAACCATATGGGATTCAACCCTAAGCTATTTTAGCCCCAGCTATATATCATGCAGTCAAGTACATTATTCAAATTCCTTAGCTAGACGCTTACCCATTCGCTGCCTTATGATTGCTTTTCTTGATACAAGTAAAATTTGAACCAACCACTCTTATATAACCCCATGTATATTTTAGGAGCCTCGATCTACCCTTGGTTGATCTTCAAAATCTTACCCAGTAGATAGGTGAGTAATAATAGTTATCGGGATATCACGTCATTAGTATTTGGCACTTTCACGGGAAACTTGGACGACGCTCGGGAACCTCCTAATGCCTCTTCGAATCGTGAAGCAGATCCCTTCTTCCCGTTACGGCTTAGAACATCTATCAATGTCCACATTTACCAACTTTTGAAAATTAAGACCCCTGACTATAAAAAACAACTAAGAAAGGGCTCATTCAATCGACTAGGTCTTATTCAAAAACCCCGACGGATAGAACTATGCCATCAACGATCTACAGTCAGAAACGACAGTGTCACACCTGGGAACTTATGACATCACCGTACAACAGAATTCATGCTTCTCTAGACCAGCTCGTGCCTAAACCACCTATCCGAGGAACAGAGAAACGAGAGCTATACTGCTAGTAGAAAAATGAAAAAAAAAAGTGAGATAACCTCGAGCACAAGATATTCGACTTGCCATGCAAAAGAGGAAGCACACCCACACATGTTGACGCTCAAATCCTACGTACCAACACGTTAAAGCCAAATGATAGAAAGAATGGGACAACCTTGGGAAAAGACTAGAATGGAAATGAAAGCATATGAATACGGACTTCGCCCAAAGATTTTTTACTCGCCTCAAGAACACAATAACATCTATGTTATAGTGGATCGCCTCGCCAAAACCATTCGCTTCCTATCAGTTAAACCTCGCTACACGTCAGTGACCTCAAGCTGAAAGTACCTCCGTGACATGTTACACCTACGTGAGTTCTCTACCCAACCAAGATCTGCGTCTAACGTCATGTTTCATGCAGAGTTTACAGGAAGCCATAGGGACGGAGCCCTACCTCAGTACCGCGCCTCACCTTCAGACTAACAAGCTGTCAATTACCCAAAAAAATAAGCTGTTCAAACATGTATGGTTAAGAGTTTGGAGGATGGAATTTTAAAAGGAAGTGGGGAAGTATATGTACCTTTGGTTAAATTTGTCTACAACAACAACTACCGAGCTAAATTTTGCAACCGCAATAAATAGATTCCATTTATGAGACATATACGTTGAAGAGTGGCTGACACCTCTACGTCAAACGCCCCGCGAGTCATGAATCTCATTAGTTATAACATAATTCTTGGCACAAATTGGCTCCTCAAACATCAAGCCATCATTGACTGCCATCAGAAGAAGATATGGGCTCATACAGAAGATGAAACCAATGTACGAATCCATGGTGAACGATGCGATACCCTGACCCTGAGTAACGTGAAGGTGTGTAGATCATGTAACTTCATTGAAAGATTAGCCTGTATGCTCACTAGTACGAACACCTTTTTAACCACCGAGTTGCCATGAGTTATGTGTGAATACAAGGATGTGATCTTTGAAAGTTGTGTAGTAATCGGTCCAAGATCTTAGTACGACGAAACAACCTTTACTCAAGGTTGTTGAATGTATAATTATGCCTGACCCTGTCTACACCCTTAACCGAGAATGACTTGAGTGAACAATGATGCAACCTTGAGTAACATAAACTTTGGGTTGACACCACGCAAGCATCCCAAATCTTAAGGCGGGATTATTGAATTTGCGCATGATTATTATTTTACTGGCTGGAGGATAAGGATGTTAATGGCTTGCTCCCACACTGTTGCTATTTTATAGTAAAACAACTGTGGCATGAAGCCCGGCAATGGATTTACTATTTGCAACGAGGCCTAATGATTGGTTTGGTGATCAATGGCCCATAAAGTCTACTCTGGTAATTCCCGGCGTGGAATTCATGTTATGATTCTGAGTATATGCCGGGTTGGGCATTCGCATGGCACTCGTAACATCACATCCTCGCATGCTTATTTACTTACCTACTTATCATGCTATAATTGTCAAATTTGTCGATCTCCTTGACTTTAAAATGTACTAAGTGTTAAATGATATGCATTGTGATAAATTTTGTACAGTGAGATTGGTTAGAAGGTTTAGAGTGTTTTCTTTTGAGTTTTGACTCATGGCATTCATGCCATAGGTGAGAGAGAGAGGATATCATTGAAGAGGAGGTCGCCGAAGGAGAAGGCTACGATTACTATGGTGAGTTCTAGAAGTAAGAGAATCCCGACGATGCTTGATGAAGATTCAATTCTTTCTTTTTGTTATTTTGATTTAGTTTCCTGGCGCATATTATAATTTTTCGTAAATTTCTTGTTAAATTGTAAATGCTTATGTATTTTGGTCAGCTCTGAACCCTTAATGATGTATTACTTATAATACGTATCTATGAATGAATGTCTAGAATATCCCCTTTATCTATATCTATGTATATCCCGACGTGCCCAGAGACGGGGCATCACAGTCTCCTATACATTGCCTCACACTGTGATATTTATGTCCGACTGGACGGTCCACCTTCCAAGATGTTCACCATGCGTTCGTATAAACTAAATCTCCAATGAAAATTTCCATAGCTTAGATCATTCCCTTTCCAACATTTATTTCATAGACCACTTCACGAACTTAACCAAACTACACGGATTTTAGATTGGGGTTTGAGGTAAAAGAAGAATACAAACAAAGTTTTCTCCTTGACACTGAATTGTTTATTTCATTTCACATATTGTCATTTCGTTTGAAGACGTAACACGAAACACATTTCTAAAAAAAAAATCTACACATTTCCACAAAGAATTCCCTACTCATATAAACAAAACTTCACATTCCAATTTGTATGAGCAGGTTAACTCTCAAAGGCGACATTGACGAAAAGTTTTTAAATTCAAAATTCCAGTAACTCATATTTACACCACATGCTCTTAATACCTTTAAATTCAATATTTCCACCTAAACTTGAAGGTTCCCATGCCAAACTCCACGCTTCTGCTAATAAATAAATAAAAAACTGCCATAACTTGAAATATGAACTATATAACCATTGAATTCTTCATATGGATCTTGCCTTAACAATAGATAAAGATTTCTAACAACTCTCGATTTATTATTGCTATCGTAGGTGGTACATGTTAACACTAACTTCTTCCCTAGAAAAGAGATTCGTACTCCCAAACACACATATAAGATATACAAAGTCAGACCAATGGATATTCCTCCATCTCAACCTGAAATCATTTTCTCATTCATTTAATTTTCTTAAAAGCAATTAATATCTAGAAATAGTTTCATAAACAACAATGAATTTCCTTCTATAACTGTTTCTAACAAACAGGGCAACTTGTATCAGCAAAAATGTGAGAAGTCTTCTCTTAAATAATTGTCACTAATGTCATCCCTCAAGAACTTCAAACATGACGTGTCATGATTACAAGGTTGCCCAAAAGAACACTCTTCACTGACAAATAACTTCATTCTTTGAATAGATGACCAGCGTCTTTCTTCTTCCAGATTGAATCAATAATCCCTTGGAATTTCTCACAAATCTCATATATACTCATGTTCAGGTCTAGGAACGGTATCTCTTTGATATAAACATGACCAAGAAGGTTAGTATCAAATTTAAAATTTTCATGCACTATTTGCCGTTCACTATACTCAACTAAGAATTCAATAGCGATATCCTTTGGGCTGACCCTTTCTTTTCTATTGATCCCTAACAAGATATACAATATTTTCTGGACAACACTTTCTCATACAATCACAATCATTCAAATACAACATTACCCAGCAATCAGAAGATCAATCTTAAAATTTACTATGCAAAGCAGTATTTTCTTCATCATCTCAAATTACCACTTGAAGAAGAATCAAGAACTATCCTTACATGTCGGATTTGATATGGTAGTTACAGCCAACACACCAACTGGTTCACTAGTCAGCAAAGAAACTCTTAGCTTCTGGCTTAACCCTATACTCAAATTGAATAATTAAATTACTACATATATTCCTGACAGCACCATCAGAACAGATAACAAATCCCAAAGGACATCCATTAAATAAAGTTTCAGGTTCTGCCAACCTTCTAAATGAATAACTAATTACTTCTCTAACAGAGATAGAATGAGCCATCCCTTAATATGGGTCCAATCCATGAAAAAGACATCTTGTCACCAATCTAAATTCCTCAGTCTTATAGAAATTGACAAAAGGATACTTATTCTCGAAAAGAGAAACCATATCCTCAACTCCCATATTAATCCCTTAAATACTTCCGTAGTTACAAAGATTAAATTGCCCAAAGATCACTTATGTCCAAGTTTTCAAAATACTCAAGACACATAGCTATTACTTCTCCATCTATTCCATTTCTAAATACGCTGCTTTATAACAAAGCCTACCAATAAACAAAACAACTATTATCCAAAAGATCCTAACACTTTACTTTGCCCAGTCACGGGATTACTAAGGATACGACTCTCCTCAAGATGGTGGTCTGTACTCAAAAAAGACTTAACTATCATCTGTGCGGACTAATACCAGGATATAATTGTTGTACCACGTACTAGAATATTCAACTCTTAACCTCTTAGTTCAAATATCTAGCCATTAACAATCACCAGGTTGTATCCCTACGATTCATATCGTAATTACAACCACAACCTTACTTTAACCCTAGAAACTTAGTTCTAACTAGGAAAGATTACAGGATCCATTAAAATTTAACCTTTTCTTCCTTTAAATTTTAACATCGTGTAATCATACAAACGTATTGATCATAATTAGACACACCATATCACCAATACACATACTGTTGGAGACAAAACTGCCAAGATCATTATTTTTGCAAACGAATTTCGGTAAAAAATTAACTGGACGGGAAAACGCCGAAACGGGCTCCAGATAAAACTTTTGAAGACGAACAATAAAAATTAAAACCCATGCAACCAAAGTTAATTTAGAAGAATACCTTTTACCAGTCAAATCTTCAACTACGTTGTTTATTTCAAGTTGAAGCTCCTGTCACACCTTCTACTGTATTCCCTTATGCGATTCTTGAATGTAGTGTGGGTTACAATCTATCAAGAACTCATACTGACAGAACCTAGACAGGTTTAGTCTTAAAGACAAGTTATGAAACTAGTTCAGTCCACCTGCATATTTATAGGGTTGCAGTAGAGATCTGTGGAGTAATTATGAGTCAGACTTCTAGTGAAATACAGATACGTATCAGCACTTTTAGCAATTAAATAAACCACATAGCGGTATTGCAAATATGGAAAACTAGTAGTGGTTTCTGTAATTTTTATAAAATACTAAATTACAGTTCACACGAATTATAATTGCACTCTGACCCACAATCTCAAGACCATCTTGCATTGAGTTCCTATTATTAAATGCTTAACATTTCTCTCCACGTTAAGATTTCCGATACCTGCCAATTAAATTTAATTACTAACAATTTAATTTAATCGGTATCTTGTAATTCCTTAAGCCCTTCTGCTTAACTTATTTGACCGCTGGATAATCAAATCCACCAGCAGGGTTTGGCCTGGTCAAAACTTATAAGCTTCCTTAAGGGGGTATCGTCAATCTCATTCCTTAAGGACGTGAATTTTACCAATAATTAATATTCACCATATAAATAATACTGCTATTCAACTCACTGGGAATATAGACCAATAGAAGATCGCACCCTCTAATGAATCAAAATAACAAATATTAAATATACTCAAATCACTAATTATTTCAGGATTAGGAGTATAAGCACTATTCATAATAACCTTTGTGAGACCCAGACCCGTCTATTTTTGTGTTATATATGCATATTAGGCATTTTTCAACGCTTTTTGCTTTAAAATGCTTATATGCATTTTGATACACGTTTGAGTTTAAATAACCATGTGGGGTTACATCTCGGGGGTGTAGGGAGTTATGGTGCGAATTTTAAAAATTCAAAAAAAATGATATTTTAGAGGCTTATAAATATCTGGAGTTAGATATTTTCAAAACTTACTCCCTAAGTTTTCTCAATTTTTCTCCATGCCTTCTTTCTAACTTCTCGGGGGCCCATGGCTTGGTTTTTAAGGTTTTATGGTAGCCCTAAGCTCGGGTATGCATGTGGGTATCAAGAACAGGTGTATGGAGGCTTGATTTGATGTTTGGAGGTTAAACCCGTAGCAAAAAACATTTTTTGGGCTTGGTCAGTATACTGAACCCTCATGGTCAGTCGATTGGATCATGTTCTTGGGCGCTCAGTCGACTGAACCTCCCAGGTCAGTCGACTGAAGTGGTTCTGCTTTGGATTTTATCTTTTCCAGAGTGTTTTCAGCCAACTGGTGGGTAAGCCCAGTCGACTGTATTGTGGGCTGTGTGTTTGGTCGTTGGATGTTTTGGTTTTGATTACCCAAATGGTTTTCTATGGAATTCAATTGATTAAATGAAAAGGTTAGTCAATTGAAATACTATTGGATTCACGATTCGGATGTGTGAACATCTATGGAGGTTTGAAAACGATGAGTTTGGTGAGAATTGTAATAAAACGTGTTTTTGTTGGAGATTTGCAGGTAGCCTGTGGGGTTGAGTCTCAACTTCTAAAACGTTTTGGATGGAAATCATGTTTTTACATGTTTGTTTGATCTCCATGGTTCATGGATGGGATCTCCCTTTTATATACATGTGTTGTATATCTGTTTTGTGGGTTGGTTTTTAAATGTCTTCCATAGATGTACCGTAATAGTGGTTGTGTTGAGTTGGACTTGTATTGCTCCTTGGTGGAAGTCTAAAAACGTGCGCAGAGTGGGTTCGCTACGGTCCCTCGGGTTAATTCCTGTAACGTGGTTTGGTTATGCTTCGTCCATCGGTCATGGAAATCCATAAAGAAGTTTGTTTCCCCGTGAGTGGCTATGTTGTTGTAACTCCGTATAGAACTTGTCATCATTACTTAGCAGACCTCGAGGGCTTTAGAGTAATGGGCAGGAGTCTATAGTTGTTATCTTTGTCTGTGTGACAGAGTCGGTACATAGAATTATATTTTATCTTTCTCCTCGGCTGTGTGGCCCGAGTCGAGCATACTGTGTTTTTACTGCTTTTCATTAACTGTGGAACGATATCTGTCAGGATGATATGCATAGTTTCAAGGATGGAAAATTGATAGTTTTTGAGAAAAACCTTTTTAGCTCCTGTGGTTGAGCTTGTATGCTTATGATTGTATAACTTGTTTTACAGCTTTATTATTTGTTCCTATTGGGCTTCGGCTCACGTTGTGAGATTTTGCTATAAAAATATTTTTAGGTGACCATGTGGAGTTGACCTAGATGCAGTGGTGAAGAAAGACTTGCTGTAGTTTTTCCTGTTTTGAGACATGTACTTTTACATGTGACGCCTGTGAAGGCTGGTTTGTACTCCTTTTGGTGATATACTTATTCATGTATGAAAATGCATGTTTATTATTTATGAAAGCTGAACTTAGGAAATCTTTTATCCTAATATTGTATATTTTGATTTCCAACTGTAAAATCTTATTTTTGTAAAATAGGTGTTTTGATGGGCTTTCACGTGATTCGGTGTTTGGGGTGTAACAACTTGGTATCAAAGGTCTGGGTTCGAATACCTAAGAGCCATGGGAAGAGGGTACATCACCTTGTAAGGATGTGCGTGTGCTTGATTGCCTGTGCTTTATGCATGATTGCATGTTTATGTGGGTATAGAGGTTGGATCTTGGGATTGATTAGTCTTGCCTCCGGGCATATTTAGATTTGCATACTTGGGACCCATGTTAGAGACGTGTTTTGCGGATATGATTTCTAGCAAGGAATCTAAGTAGGTTGTCCAGAGTGATGAGTCTTTCTTGTTGGTTCTCCTCGGTATGTGAGAAGTGATGAGATGATTTTAAGTCGCTATGTGTTAGCATGCTTATGTGTATCATGTATTTTACGTTAGCAATAACATGTTGTATGGATGTTTATCCTATTATATTGCTTTCGTATAGAGTTATGTCCACGCGGGGAGGACGAGGCTGTGGTCGAGGCCGTGGCCGTGGTTCTGGCCAAAGGGACGTTCCAGTCCCAGATGTTGGGGATACTAATGCACCCTAAGGATCGGTTGGCGAGGGAGATCTATTGCGTGAGAAGGTCAGCTCCATCCGACAACTGGCTGAGGCCTCTAGGGGCAGGAAGAGTGTACCTGAGCCGAGGGCGGTGGCCGCGATGCGTGAGTTTCGCCATCTGGACCCTCCTACCTTTTTTAGGGATCCTAACCCCTTTATAGCCACTGAATGGCTGGAGTTGATCAGCAGGATCTTGGACACGCTTCAAATAGAGGAGGATGATCTGAGGGTTTCATTTGCTGCCTTCCAACTGAGGGGGAGTGCTCACACCTAGTGGAAGTTTGCTAGGACTACAGTCGGAGGCACATGGGAAGCATTCACGAAGGTATTTCTGGAGAAATACTTTCCGACAGCACTGAGGGATCGCTACAGAGAGGACTTTCTTTTTCTGACGCAGGGGTCTATGACAATGGTTGAGTATGAGTCTGAGTTCACCAATCTATGCCGGTTCGCACAGGAGATCGTGCCTACTAATGAATTTCGGGCGAAGATATTTTAGAGGGGTTTGAGGTCCTCTATTAGAGATAGGGTGGCGGCATTTCAGATGCAGGTCTTTACAGAGTTGGTATAGATGGCCATGAAGGTGGAGGATACGCTGAATGAGATGCGTAGAGATAGAGATAGTCGGGGTCAGCAGGACGGGGGACGTGCACAGTCTCGGGGACTTAAGGACAAGCGTCAACGAACATTTGGTCCGATTTCTTATTTAGTGGGGTCGTATCCGCCATAGTCTTCTGTATCCACACATCCCGTAGTCCCAATGGGATGGTCGGATCAGAGGGATCTTATTTGTCATAGATGCCAACGGCTAGGGCTTCGTGCTGCAGAATGCCGGAGTGCAACACCAGTTCAGGCACAGTTCCAGTCGCAGACGCAGGGGAGAGGACCACCGGTATGCTTTGAGTGTGGCCAGTCTGGGCACATCCGTAGAGACTGCCCCAGAGGAAGGAGTACGCAGAGTACAACTAGAGCACCTATTACACCATCTGGCTAGAGACGACAGACGTATCAACAGCCTAGGGCTCAAACGTCCAGATTTACAGAAAGAGGCGCTTCAGTCCAGTCAGGCAGACAGTTTGAAGTACAGGGCAATAGTGGATCAGCCAGAGTTTATGTTTTAGCAGATCCCAGTTCATCCAGAGCACCGGTCGTGGCCGATGCTGCTACTACCACCTCCATGATGAGAGGTACTCTTCTAGTCTTTAGATCATGGGCCAGTATTCTTATAGACATCGGAGCATCACATTCGTTTATATCATCTACTTTTGCATCTGCTTTGGGGTTAGAAATGGACTGGTTGGGTAGTACTTTGAGCGTGGAGACCCCAGTCAGTGGGAGTGTGACGTTGAGTCTTATTTGTAGATCCTGCGTGTTGGAGGACGTCGGTCATTGTTTAGAGTTCGACTTCATTCTTCTCGACATGACCTCGTTTGATGTCATCCTAGAAATGGATTGGCTGACTACCTATCGTGCCTTTATCGATTGCGATCGACGGTGGGTAACGATCTATACACCGGTGAGAGATTGTTTTTATTTTGTTGGTGACCGGGATGAGGGCTTGGTGTCTATGTCAAGTGTTGTGCGAAACTAGGGAAACCTGGGTTTCCTCTTTTCAGCCCTTATGTTGGATGAGATAGTTGGGAGTCGAGGAAAGTTACCTTCAGTGGTTTGCAACTACTCAAATGTCTTTCCTGGCGATCTGTTCGAGTTGCCACTAAGCCGTGAGGTAGAGTTCTCTATTGATCTAGTTCCCACTGCTGCTCCCATATCTATACCGCTATACCATTTTGCACCCGCTGAGTTGTGTGAACTCAAGGTATAGCTACAGAAGTTACTTAATAGGGGGTTTATACGCCCGAGTACTTCACCGTGGGGAGCTCTTGTTGTTTTTACGAAGAAGAAGGATGGATCTTTGCGTTTGTGTATCGATTATCGGAAGCTGAATCAGGTGACAGTGAAGAACAAGTATCCGATGCCGAGGATAAATTATTTGTTTGATCAGTTGAAGGGGTCAAGCTGCTTTTCCAAGATCGACTTGAGATCAGGATACCACCAATTGAGGATTAGGGACGAGGACATAGCAAAGACCGCCTTTCGGACTTGCTATGGTCACTACGAGTTTTTGGTCATGCCATTCGGTCTGACGAACGCACCAGCCACGTTTATGAGTTTGATGAACTAGATCTTCCACCCTTATCTAGACAATTTTGTGGTGGTGTTTGTGGATGATAGTCTCATCTACTCACCCACTAGGGAGGCGCACGAGGAGCCCCTGCGTATTGCGTTACAGATTTTGAGAAAGTATCGCTTGTATGCGAAGTTTGAGAAGTGCATGTTTTGGATGTCGAAGGTGAGGTTTCTGGGACATGTGGTGTCGACAGACGGAGTAGCTGTGGATTCGTCGAAGACTGATGATGTGATAGGTTGGGAGCGACCGAAGAACGTCTTCGAGATTCGTAGTTTTCTGGGATTGGCAGGCTACTATTGGCGGTTCATAAAGGATTTTGCGCCACTTGCTGCACCTATGACGTGTCTGACGCGGAAGGGAGTCGTGTTTGTTTGGAGTGAGTCTTGTGAGTTAGCATTCCAGGAGCTGAAGATGAGGTTGACTAGTGCACCAGCGTTGATTATCCCAGAGCGAGGCTTGGGGTATACAGTATACTGTGATGCATCACATGACTATTTAGGCTGTGTTTTGATGCAGGAGGGGAAAGTTGTAGCCTATGGTTCTCGATAGTTGAAGACGCATGAGAAGAACTACCAGACACACGATTTGGAGTTGGCAGCCGTGGTCTTTGCCTTGAAGACTTGGCGTCACTATCTTTATGGTGAGCATTTCGAGGTTTTCTCCGATCACAAGAGCATAAAATACTTGTTTTTGCAGAAGGACCTGAACTTGCGCCTACGACGATGGATGGAGTTGTTGGAGGATTATGATTTTGACTTGCAGTATCATCCTGGAAAGGCCAACGTTGTGGCTGACGCTCCCAGCCGAAGATCTTACGGGTCGTTAGCAGCTGTGGCTATATGTGAGCGGGATATGCTTAGAGAGGTCGGTGAGTTTGATCTGAGTCTTGGGGAGACAGTGACGGGTGCCACCTTGTTTTCAGTGGTTTCGCGGCCCACGTTGATTGCACGAGTGCTAGAGGTCCTGCTGACAGATCCAGAAGCTCAGATGGTATGAGATCAGGTTGCCAGTGGAGAGGATACAGCAGGATGGGTTGTGGGTTTAGATGAAAGTCTAAGATTGGCCAGAAGGTTGTTTGTGCCAGAGTCATGCCGTGCAAACATACTACGTGAGTGTCATCATTCTCGCCTTGCTGTGCATCCAGAAGGCACGAAGATGTACCATGATTTATGTCGTCAGTTCTGTTGGACGGGAATGAAGAGAGATGTGATCCAGTTTGTTTCTCGGTGCCTTACCTGTCAGAAGGTGAAGGCGGAGCACCAGAGACCGGTAGGGTTGCTACAACCATTACCAATATCTGAGTGGAAGTGGGAGAACGTCACGATGGATTTTATGTCAGGACCTCCTCGATCACCTAGGGGACACGACACCGTGTGGGTTTTGTGTCACGATGGATTTTGGGTCACGATGGATTTTGTGTCAGGGCTTCCCATCCGGGTGAAGGATTCGGTGGACCAACTGAGCATGTTATATGTCAGGGAGATAGTCAGGTTGCATGGAGTGCCAGTATCTATTGTTTCTTACCGAGACCGGCGCTTCACGTCACTCTTTTGGCAGAGTCTGCAGGAGGCTTTGGGGACGAACTTGATGTTCAGTACAGCTTTTCACCCACAGAAGGATGGCCAGCCTAAGAGGACTATTCAGATCCTAGAGGATATGTTGAGGGCATGTGTACTTAATTTCAGAGGTTCATGGGAGGATCATCTACCGTTAGCAGAGTTTGCATACAATAACAACTATCAGTCCAGTATTGGGATGGCACCATATGAGGCTTTGTATGGTAGGCCGTGTAGGTCACCAGTATGTTGGACAGATGTGGGAGAGACCACAGTTTTGGGGCCCGACATGGAACGAGAGACGACGGAGAAGATCGCAGTGATTCGCCAGTGTCTGGCAACAGTATAGAGCCGTCAGAAGAGTTATGTAGATCAGAGGAGGAGGCCTTCGGAGTTTGCTGTGGGAGATCACGTGTTTCTAAAGGTCTTGCCACGTAAAGGCTTGATGAGATTCGATCGTAGCGGGAAGCTATCACCGCGTTTCGTTGGACCTTTGAGATTCTTGACAGGGTTGGAGAGGTTGCATAGCGTTTAGCTTTGCCACCTCAGTTAGCATCTGTGCACACCGTCTTTCACGTTTCTATGCTTCGAAGATACGAGCCTGATCATTCACGTGTGTTAGATTGGGCTGAGCTGCGGATTGATGAGGACGGTACTTATGAGGAGCGTCTAGTAAAGATTCTTGAGACTAAGGAGCAAGTGTTATGGGGCATAACAATTGCTTATGTCAAGGTCTTATGGCTTCATCACGGGGTTACAAAAGGGACATGGGGGCTCGAGTCAGGGATGCGTGCTAGATACCCGGAGCTGTTTATCTCGTGACCATGTAACGAATTTCGGGGGAAAAATTCCTTAAGGGGGGAGAGTTATAAGACCCGGACCCGTCTTTTTTTGTGTTATATAAGCATGTTAGGTGTTTTTCGACGCATTTTGCTTTAACCTGCTTATATGCGTTTTGACACATGATTGAGTTTAAATAACCAAGCGGGGTTGCTTCCCAGGGTGTAGGGAGTTATGGTGTGAATTTCAAAAATTCAAAAAAAAAAAGATATTTTGGAGGCTTCTAAATATCTGGAATTAGATATTTTTAAAAAGATATTTTCAAAACATACTCCCGAAGTTTCCTCAATTTTTCTCTTTGCCTTCTCTCTAACTTCTTAGGGGCCCGGGGTTTGGTTTTTGACAAACCAACTGCTGATCCTTATTATCGGCATCGTGGTCTACGCTTTCATCCGAATGAAATTTATTTTCGGCGAAGCTCGATTTTGCATGTGGATCGAGACGTCAGATTTTAACTCACCGAGGTAGGATTCCAAATTCTACGATTGTTAAAGGGTGTTACGTGTAATCATACGTGTTTCTACCATTTAAAAACGCATGAAAAGTGATTTATGTTTTAAATTGGGTTTTGGGTTAAAACCGTTTTTCGGCGTTTCAGTTGGATGAAATTAGATTTAGATGATCCTTTTTGAGGTTTTATGATAGCCTTAAGCTCGGGTATGCTTGTGGGTATCAAGAACAGGTGTATGGAGGCTTAATTTGAGGTTTGGAGGTGAAACCCGTAGCCAAAAACATTAACTGGGCTTGGTCAGTCAACTGGACCCTCATAGTCAGTCGACTGAAGTGGTTCTGCTTTCGATTTTTGCTTTTTCAAAGTGTTTTTCAGCCGATTGGTGGGTGAGCCCAACCGACTAAATTATGGGCTGTGTGTTTGGTGGTTGGATGGTTTTGTTTTGATTTCCCAAATGGTATTCTATGGTATTCAATTGATTAAATGAAAAGGTTAGTCAATTGAAATACTATTGGATTCACGATTCGGATGTGTGAACATCTATGGTTTTCAAAGGAGGTTTGAAAACGGTGAGTTTGGTGAGAATTGTGATAAAACGTGTTTTTGTTAGAGGTTTGGAGCTAGCCTTTGGGGTTGAGTCTCAACTTCTAAAACGTTTTGGATGGAAATCATGTTTTTACATGTTTATTTGATCTCCATGGTTCATGGATGGGATCTCCCTTTTATATACATGTGTTGTATATATGTTTTGCAGGTTAGTTTTTAAATGTCTTCCATAAATGTACCATAACAGTGGTTGTGTTGAGTTGGGCTTCTATTGCTCCTTGGTGGAAGTTCAAAAACGTGCGTAGTGTGGGTTCGCTACGGTCCCTTCGGTTAATCCCTGTAAACGTGGTTTGGTTATGCTTCGTCCATCGATCGTGAAAATCCGTAAAGGAGTTTGTTGCCCCGTGAGTGGCTATGTTGTTGTAACTTTGTATAGAACTTGTCATTGCTTAATAGACCTCAAGGGTTTTAGAGTAGTGGGCAGGAGTCTATAGTTGTTACCTTTGTTTGTGTGACAGAGTCGGTACATAAGATTACATTTTATCTTTCTCCTCGGCTGTGTGGCCCGAGTCGAGCATACAGTGCTTTTACTGCTTTCCGTTAACTATAACATGATATCTGTCAGGATGATATGCATAGTTTCAAGGATGAAAACTGATTGTTTTTGAGAAAAACCTTTTTAGCTCCTGTGGTTGAGCTTGCATGCTTATGATTGCATAATTTGCTTTACAGCTTTACTATTAGGCATTGGCTCACGGTGTGGAATTTTGCGGTAAAAATATTTTCAGGTGACCATGTGGAGTTGACCTAGATGCAGTGGTGAAGGAAGACTTGATGTAGTTTTTCCTGTTTTGAGACATGTACTTTTACATGTGACGCCTGTGAAGGCTGGTTTGTATGCCTTTTGGCAATATACTGATTCATGTATGAAAATACACGTTTATTATTTATGAGAGCTGAACTTGGGAAATATTTTATCCAAATGTTGTATATTTTGATTTCCAGCTGTAAAACCCTATGTTTGTAATTAAAATGGCTGTTTTGATGGGCTTTCGCATGACCTGGTGTTTGGGGCGTGAATTAATTTATATAGTCAGTATAAAATTAATTACTCCAACGTGTCCCGTTCAATACGCACAAAGTGTACTAACACAAAAAGTCGGAACAATCGACGTCACTGTTATTTGTTCCCCGTAACCAAGACAAGCCTACTAAAACTTTGTTCTTCAGTCATACCGATGGTATGTCTATTTTCATCTAAACTGTGAATATAAAACTTATATTCTGTAAAAACTTAAAATCTAATTTTCTGTGTGCAAGGCGTACACTACACACCAGATTAAATACTATACAGAATAAAGGATATTCATGCATAATATTAAAAAAATGATACACATACATTACTCATAAAGATTCTCATCAAAATAGAAAATTAATTTTATTAAAATAAAATTAAATACTAAAAGTTTGATTTTCAGTATACCAATCCTAACAAATCTCCCACTTATATTAAAAATCGTACTGCCATACATCTTACTTCCATGCCCTCTACATGACTATCAAAAGTCTTAGCCGGTAAGGTCTTTGTAAAAAGATCTACAAGGTAGTCTCCTGATGCAATCTTGGTTACAACAACATCACCTCTCTGTACATTTTGTCGTATCAGGTGATACTTACGCTCAA
>JAULJZ010142729.1:0-10545 GCA_032270985.1 Heliamphora pulchella | reverse complement strand
CACTATAGCATGTATGTACATCTACTTGTCAATTATCACTATTGGACTGTTGTGCTCAACCAACATTTTCAGGTTTGATTGTGAATCCCAAGACGTGAGGCTAGCATAGGTCCTTTTTGTAAGGCTTTGAGGCAATCTATGTTACACGGACTCACCAATTTTGTCGGAGTACCCACGTTGACCGGACCCAACACGGGTACAGGATATGTTTCAGGTTTAGCTAGTTTTTATCAGGCACGACTGAGATTTCAACCATGAGAGAATATTGAAGAGTAAAGACAATATCTATATACTAAAACCACAGCAGAGGCTTATAGTTATCATGTGCAACAAAATTAGTAAGGATAAAAACAAATGCCTAGTATGAGAAATCAGTATGTACAAACCAATAAATACCTAAAAAAGCTAAAACACTGGTTGTGGATTGCTCCTCATTTCATTTCTTCGCTCATTGCATTCTAAGTTTTGCCGTATCCACACACCTGTATCTAAATCTTATGATAATTTTTAGCTTGAGTCCACATATCCTTAGTTTAAAGATTTTATGTATCCGATCCCTAGATACATACCCGCATCCAACAGTCTGACCCGTGTCTGCGTAACATAGGAGGCAATAGTTCACTTTTAAACTTATTCCAAAAAAAAAAAAAATAGTTCATTTTTTTTGAAGTGTAACAAGCACTTAGTAGATGGAACGTGTGTAGAAGCATATGTGGCATAACAAGTTTATCTTGTAATGTAATGATGTGTTTAATTATATGCTTCATGAAATGATATGTCTTCATGCTTCGGTATGTAATTACAAGTGATGTAATCAAAGCATGATTAGTAGATGCAGCATAGTATATTTTAATTTGATTGAAGGGAAAAAAGATGATTGTATGTGAAGCAAGGAGGTGTGACCTCGAGTCTAATTACTATTGTATTGATAAACATTGTGTGGACTTGAAACATTAGGATTTGGGTTCAAGGGGCCGCTAGTTGGAGTTCTCTTGGGGCCACTAGAGGTTTATCAAGTCGTCAAGTTCATGGCCCCAGGATTAGTTCTTGGTTGCTAATATATTAGGTAACTCGAGCCCAATTGGGCTTCGCTGGGCGGGAGACACCTGGATTATGAAAAAAAAAATTTGCTTAGGATTTGAGTTATCTTATTCTAGGTCCAAGGTTCCTCTTGGAGTTTGGACCGCTTGAGCTATCTCCTATGGCCCAAGTTGTTAGTTGACAGAGGTGTTAAAGTTTCATATCTCGTTTTAACCCCTTGCATAAATTCTATTGCTCAAGCAAACCTCTATGTGTTTGAGTGGTCATTTGTGCTTGAGTGGTCATTTGTGCGCTCGAGCAGTCTATTCTCAGTTATCTCTCAAGTCTTTCAACAGTCAAGTAGTCTTCCATAGATTTTACACAATGTAATGTATTCCCTCTTTGGACTTTGAGCCTTGGTTTCCAACCCTTCATATTTTATTCATGGATGGTAACCTTTGCTTCCTTCATCTTTAATTGCTATTTTGTTGTCATTATTCACTTTCTCAATCTTTGTCCTTGAATCATTGGATTTCAAGGTGTCAAAATAGTCAACACATTAAGTATTTGGGCAAGCTAAACTATGAGCACATAATAAAGAGTCACCCTAACTCCCATTCAAAAGATTACAGCTTCCAAGTAATAAACGCCCACTCTAATATATCTTTGACTTGCCCGGCTTCTATTGACAATTTAACAGTTATACAAAATCACACTATCCTTGAGAAGAAGAAATGAAGATGATAAGGAATACATGGTAAAAAAAGCATCTTATGGTAACTTGGATGATAAGACGAGAGTTCCATTGGAGGTATTCAATGCCTTTTTTCTGCCTCCTTTCTGTGGCTGTTTACTTATTATGAGAAAGAATATCCAATTCCTACTTCTATGCTCCAAGAAGCAATACGCCGAACCAATTTGTTACAAGACTAACACCTACTCCTCCTTCCCCAGATTACCACCTTTCTTTATTGAAATAAGTGAGGACTTGACCCTTTGATGTTAAGCTTGAGAGAATAAGCAATTACCAAGTGGCAAACAAGGAACATAGTGTAATCAAGCCCTACTTTGGCAACTTAGTTTCAACAAAATATAGATGTTTATACCATTCTTGTTTATGTTCACCACTATGTTTTGACACAATAACACAACATATTTGCTTATGAGTTAGACGAAAAGTTGCCAATCATTTGTGTGAGTGTGACGCCTCGATCTGCCAAAACTTGTTTAACGAACTTGAATTCATCTAAACCATGCATAACAAATGTAATCCCGTTGCACATAGGATCGGTGTAGGCATAGTATTCAACAAACTTGAAATGATATAAAAAATGAAACTTCACAATCTCTACAACACAACTAAAAATAAAAATTGAGGAAGATCAAATAAATAAACTTCCAAAACAAGATTCTTAAAAGTTCAGGCAAGTTTTCTCTAAAGCCAGTACGATAGTAACTGTGACAACCTATACTATCAAGTAACATTCTTACTTGAAAAACTCGAAATGACCAGGGAAACAAGCCCTTAAATCTCTTCAACACACTTATAGACAAAACTTGAGGGGGAACAAGTAGTACACCTAAAAACGAAATTCCTGAAATAACTAAACGTTCTCATTAAGTCTGGTACGACAGAAATATCCCACAAGACCCGAATGGTCCCGTATAACTTGGGATTGACACATGTTCCGTTCAAGTCAACTATGAAAAGACATGATGTCCTACAAACCAGACCATTTGCACACTAGATACGAGAAACTTCGGGGAGACAGAAGAGGGAGGAAGAGAAAGAAAGAAGAGGCCACTAGAATAGCTACTCCCGCGGGCAAGGCGCCACCACCGGAACACCATAATTTCGAGCACCACCACTAGTACCTCCCCCTCCTCCTTCCTCTCCTCCCCTTCCTTCTTTAACCAAGAAAAAAAAAGACCCATCTCCACTTTTACTACTCACTCCACCACCCACCACTACACCACACTACCGAGCATTGCCTTGATGCAACACGTGGAGGGATAAGAAATTAGAAAAATGCATAACAAAATGGTCATAACTCTAGCATAAGGCCACAACCTAATATTCAGCTTTTTATTAATCAATTTTGAAAAACACATTAAAAACACCTCTTATTTATAGCACCTAAAACCCTACTTATAGGGAAACTAGAATCCTTAAATAAATGGAAATAAAATAACATCATAATTAGAAGATAATTAAAATATTTAGAATCCTACACTAAAAGGAAGTTTTAAAAAAAGCTAATTAATACTTACCAAAATCTGTAATAATTCAAGAAATCTAATACTATAAGAAAACTGAATATAAAATAATAAATTTAAAAATTGATCCTTTATGTCTTCAATTGTCCACATAATTATGCTCCACTGGAAAAAAAAAAAAAAAAAGAACTCGACCTCGTATTTGCCTTGAAATATTAAACTTTGCCATGCCAAATAACCACATATTGTGAATATGCCATCTGCTTCAATTTTTTCTTGTGCCAACTAATTTTAGTCGTGAGGGAATTAACAAAATCCACAAAACATAATTAGATTAACTACATAAAATCTTCAACACCAACAAAATCAATCTGTTTTGGCTTAATAAAGTCTTTTGTTGGTGGGGTCATCACTAAATCTTTGTGCACCAATGCATGGTAGAGAATTTGCAATTGACTGAGATAGACAGTGGTTTTAAATTAGAAGTTTTAGCATTTAACGAGGACTAAGATAAGTTTTTTTCCTTGCAACACACACGTTTCTTTTCTTTTTCCTGTTTTCCCTTTTTTTTTTAGCTGTTGGTTTTTTTCCCCTTTTGACTAGCTAAATTATTTTCAAGTGGGCTATGGTTGGGTTTTGGGTTGGTTGGTCTGGGCTGGTTATTTTTCTTTATTTTTTGACTGGTTTAGTGGGGCTGACTTAGCCTGTGTTTGAACTAGCTTTTTTTAGTGATTTTTAGGTTTTTTTATTTTTTTGTAAAACATTAAATATCAAATCATGACTTTTTTGTGAAAGAAAAAAGCCAAACTAAAGCAAACCAAGTGACTTTTTTTTGTAGAAAAAACCAAAAAGCTTAGCTTTTAAGCTAGGCCAAACACAGGTTTAAGAAATAGGATTGGTGTTGGCTAGTTTGTGGGCTAGGATTGGTTTAGTTGGTTTGTCTTTTAGGGTCAAGAATAAGGCTGGGCTAAGGTTTTTTGAATGTGGGTTTAGTTGAATTTCAGGTAAAATTGGGTGGTTTTTTGGGTCAAGTCAAGATGGGTTTTTTGTTATTATTATTATTATTATTATTATTATTAGTGGTAGCCTATTATGATTATAGTTATTATCATGTGTGTGTGTGTAGATGTAATGGTGTTCCTTAGTTTTTTTAATATAAATAAGAGTGCTCGCCTACCAGTTTAGTACGGCTTCCCATTATTCTATTTCTTCTAACATGATATCAGAGCCACCGTGAAATCCTAGCCTCTATTTATTATGAAATATTTATTGTTTACGTAGTATCCTAAATTCCAAAATTTACCAAGTATCGATCCGCACAATTTCTTCTCAAAAAGATGGCAGAGTTACTCTGAAAAAGTTGGTTGTGCAGGGTAATCACTGATTAAGTGAATTGCTATGCAAATTATGAAATAGAAGTGGTAAAATTTGTGAATGTAGTATATATTAATTGTTCTATTTATTTCAAGAGGAATTTTGGGCTAGGTCCCATTTAGCCAACTTGTATTTCAATAAGTCCCAACTAATAATTATATTCCATTAAGTCCTATTTAATATTTTTTATACCGAAACTACTCCTGATATACTATTCACTCCCCATTACCACCAACACCACTCCTCATCACCATCGCCGCCGCCGCCAAAACCATCACCACCATCGCCGCCACCACCGACGCCATTACTACTATATCGCCACCACTCTCTACTGCCACCACCACTCGATTTGTCAGAGATAAATAAGAAATCGAGAAATTCTCGTTCAAGATCTGAAATGTCTCATTTGTTATAAATGTCCATTCTGGTTCTGGATCTGAAAATAAAACAGTGTTATCAAATGTCTTATTTGTTATAAAATGCCTCGAGACATTTCTTGAACAAATAAAATATTTCATAACAAATGTTTCATTTTTCAAAATGAGACATTTTATGTAAATGAGACATTTTTCAAATGAATGTGGATCTGAATGCGTAAATGTCTCATTATTTTTTAACAAATAATACATTTTATTTGTATAATTACAAATGTATCGTTATTTTTTAAATAAGATATTGTAAGAAATGAGACATTAGTTACCACCACCACACACACACACACACACACACACAGAGTAAAGTAGCCCCATCAAGCTTGCAGAAGCGAATCCCCTAGCCCTGCCTCAACGACAAAACCCTAACACCCAATCGTAGTTGCCCGTCGAGACAGAGAGAGAGAGAGAGAGAGAGAGAGCAGCGACGGCGAGGCCACGGCTGGTCTTCGTGTTCAAGCAGTGATGGCGGCGAGCGGCGAGCGGCGTGGCAACAGCGGCCAAATCTAGTTCAAGCGACGCCACGGCATTCAGATCTAGTTCAGGTAGTGGCGACGACGAGGCAACAACGGCGAGCGCGACGGCGAGGCGACAACGGCAAGCGCGACGACGAGGGCAGTGAGTAGCAAGTGGCGACAGCAAGGTGACGATGGAGATCTGATCTGTGAAGGGAGAGAGTGAGACAGAGAGGACGGGAGGAATGTATGAGAATAAGGGGTATAATTGTCAAAAGAGGATTATAAATTTAAAAAGTAGAACTTAATAGAATATTTAAAAAGTGATTGGAACTTAGTGGAATACAAATCCCCTAAATAGGACTTCTAATTAATTTTTTCTTATTTCAATCATTACTATTTACCTCACTTGAGTTGCACACAAATCGAGTAAGCCCCGTTGCTAGCTAACTGCATATGTACATATGCACATATATCGATAAGCACATAAATGTTGCATCCCATTAATAAACTAAAATTATAAAGAAAAAACAAAGAGAGAGAGAGAGAGAGAGAGTCGGTGCCACCTTCATGTTTGACAATGATGGCATCAACACTTTATACCCATCGTCACACTCTCCCCACTTCAAACCTATACCATTGCCACCCATCAACACAGTTGAATTATAAAACAATGAATTAGGGTTAAAGGAAAAGAAGAAGAAAAAAGGAATTAGAGAAGGAAAATAATTAATAGTTAGGGTGAGAATCAAGAGATTTGAAAATAACCTCTACGCCGCACAACATATATATATGAGTCACACATAAAAAATTACAAAACTACCCAACTAAATATAAAAGAAATAAACTAGATAATCTCTAACACTCCCCCTCAAGTTGGAGCATAGAGATCAAACATACCCAGTTTAGAAAGAAATCTTTGAAATAAAAAACAAGCCAATGGTTTGGTGAAAACATCAACCAGTTGATTCTCTGAGCGAACGAAGGGAGTTACAATTTGCTTCATCATCAAAAAGTCTCGAATAAAATAGCAGTCAACCTCAATATGCTTAGTACGTTCATAGAACACAAGATTATTAACAATAAATATGGCTGCTTGAATATCACAAAACATCTCCATAGAACGAGAAGACGTGATGCCGAAGTCTTGAAAAAGAGAACGGACCCACATCATTTCAGAGGCAGTATCAGCCATAGAACAATACTCAACTTCAGCACTTGAACATGCAACAACAGTCTGTTTCTTACTACGCCAAGTGACAAGATTACCGCCAAGAAAGATACAATAGCCAAAGGTGGACCATCTATCAAGGCGACTACCAGCCCAATCAACATCACTAAAGCCAATGACAGACAAATGATCCGGAGGATGATATAACAATTCACGGCCTGGGGCACATTTCAAGTAGCGAAAAATACAAAAAATAACATCAAAGTGCAGCTGACGAGAAGTATGCATAAACTGACTAACAACACCAAAGCATAGATGATATCAGGACGAGTAACCGTGAGATAGATTAACTTTTTAACAAGCTGCCGATAATGACCAACATCTAGAAATGGTTCTCCATGTTCAGCATCGAGCTTAATAGTAGAATCCATAGGCATATCAACTGGACGAGCATCAAGCAACCCAGTCTCGAAGAGAAGATCAAGAGTATACTTACGTTGGAGTAAAGAGATCCCTCGAGAAGAGTGGAAAATCTCAATCCCAAGAAAATAACGAAAAATGCCTAAGTCCTAATTATGAAAATGGTGCCCCAAATGTCGTTTTAAGACAGTTATACCAATAGAATCATCATCCAAAATAATGATATCATCAACATGAACTATCAGCACAATAGTACCAGTAGAAGAACGATGAATAAAGATCGAATGATCAAATGTGGAACGTCAAAAACCATAAGTAATGACAACAGAACTGAAGCGATCAAACCAAGCACGAGGTGATTGTTTTAGCACATATAAGGCCTTACGCAAACGACAAACAAGATGCTCACTTCCAGGCACAACATAGCAAGAAGGCTAATCCATATAAACATCTTCCTGAAGATCATCGTTAAGAAAGGCATTCTTAATGTCAAGATGACATAATGGCCAAGAACGACTAACAACAATGGATAGAAGGATCCAAACAGAGTTAAGGCGAGCCACAGGAGAAAAAGTTTCCAAGTAATCAACGTCGTAGGTTTGAGTATAACCCTTAGCAACCAAACGCGCCTTAAGACGCTCAACAGAACCATCTGGAAGATACTTAACTGTATAGACCCAACGACACCCCACTAAATGCTTTGCAGGCGGGAGAGTGGTAAGCTCCCAAGTTTAATTCTTATAAAGAGCATGCATTTCATCATTCATAGCACTTTTCCAGCCAGATAGAGACAGCCTACGGGTAAGATGTATATATAGAAATGGACGACAAGGTAGAAGTAAAAGCATAAAAAGAAGATGAAAAATGATAATAAGACACAAAGTGAGCAATAGGATGTCGGGTGCATGTATGTTTACCTCAACGCAAAACAATCGGTAAGTCATCAGAACTAAAAAAAAACAAAGGAGATAGGAACCTCTACTTTAGAAGATGAAGAGTTCAGGCCATATGAGACGATGGGCCTATCTTGAGATCGCAGATAAACCCGCAAAGGTGGGTGAAAAGGGGAAGAGGATAACATGGGAAAAGGGAGAGTCAGAGAAGAAAAAGACTCCCCCTCACAACATATGAGATTTGAAAAAAGGTGATTACCTGAGGAAGTAAAGAAATGAGTGTACTCAAAGAAGGTCACATCGGCACTCACATAGTATTGTCGAGACTCCGAATGATAACACCAATATCCTTTTTGAATACGAGAGTATCTAGGAAACACACTTACGGGCCCAAGGGGACAATTTATCAGTACCGGGATCAAGAATATGCACAAAGGTAGTACAACCAAAAACACGATGAGTGAGAAAAAAAGGTGAAAAGGTCGGATATAATAAGGAAAAAAGGGACTGACGACCAAGAACAATGGAAGGCATGTAATTAATTAGATAACAAGCAGTAAGGACAACATCACTCCAAAAGTGTCTCGATACTTGAGCATGAAACAATAAGATACGAGCGACATCTAACAGATGACGCTGCTTACGTTCAGCAACGCCATTTTGTTATGACGTGTAAACACAAGTCATTTGATAAATAATACCACAATCGACACAAAAGGAAGCAATAGTAGACTGCATATATTCTAACGCATTATCAGATCAAATGACTTTGATGTGCTTTTCAAATTGAGTGAAAATTTCATTAAAGAATGTAGAGAGATCATGAGGCAATTCAAACCGGTGTTTCAACAAAAAAAGACAAGTCATAAGAGAGTATTCATCAATAAAGATAACAAAATAAGAATATCCACTAGTACTTGGAGTTCGAGAAGGACCTCAGATGTCTGTATCGACAACATCAAAGGACTCGAACTGGCGATGATGGCTACTATTGGGAAAAAAAATACGGTGATGCTTGCCTAATTGACGCACTTTACACTCAGAACTGGACAAAAGAGGTAAGTTGGGAATGGCCAACTTAAGCTTAACCACCGAAGGATGGCCTAAACGAAAGTGCCACTGAAGAGGTGAAATGGTAGCATTCAAGGCTGATGAAGTATGGGAAGGATAACCAGAATCAACGTCAAGATAGTAGAGACGTGAGAAATAAAAGATTCAATTGCAAGTATATGTTAAGAACACTTTTCTTGTTTTATAGCTTTCAATTTTAATTTGCAAGTAGATTAATCTCTTGATAGAAAATTAAAGTACAATAATATTACTTGCGAAGCAAATGAATCAAATGATGAAATAACTTAAGTGTAATCGTGTGTGATGTTAATAGAATCAACAATGAAGTAAATAAAAGAAATAAGCAAGCAAGAAGATAAACACCACGATTTTTACAAGATTCGGCACAACGGTATACGTCCTTGCCTCAAG
This sequence comes from Heliamphora pulchella, assembly GCA_032270985.1. Taxonomy (NCBI): domain Eukaryota; kingdom Viridiplantae; phylum Streptophyta; class Magnoliopsida; order Ericales; family Sarraceniaceae; genus Heliamphora; species Heliamphora pulchella. The sequence continues at coordinate 1,082 of JAULJZ010142729.1, read as the reverse complement.
CCAACCGCTATGAGGATTTCTTACTACCTCTCCTTCAATAGGCGGAGGAGTCTCTCTCCTTAGTCTTAGCGGAGTAACCTCTCTTGAGGATGTCCCCTCCTCAAATCCCTCCTTATATGTGGAGTTCCCTCTCTCCTTCAATGGGCGGAGTGACCTCTCTTAAGAATCACCTTCTCAAGTTACAACAAGAATAGAAGGAATCCAAGTAGGATGATACAATGAATAAGCTCCTTCGCCGAGCAAGTAAATAAAAAAATAAAACACTCTAATGTTCATTCCCAATGATATATAAGTGAGAAGCTCAATGGAGGAATTCTAAGATTTTCTCTCAAAAATGATTCATAAAAATAAAGAATTTGAAGAACAAAATTGATATATATGAGAGAGTAGATTTGAAGGTTTGAAGTATGTAAAACCATAGCTCATAGGCTCTATTTATAGGCCAAAAGTCCGTACTAGCCGTTGGGCCAAATAAGAAAATGTCAAACTAGCCGTTAAGCTCAAAATTCAAAACTTAACTAGTTCGGTCGACTGAAGAAGCTAGTTCGGTCGACTAAACTTGACTTCAGTCCACTGGATCTGATCCTCGGTCGATTGCCCGCAACTGCACAATTTTTCCGACTTCAAACGACCATAACTCCTTCATCCGGACTCCGAATAGGGTCATTCTTGTGTTCAAATTAAAACCCCGAAAGTCTACTTTCCAATAGTTCAAATCTCATATCAAAATTCATTTTGTACAAAAAGTTATAGCCAAAATACTAAAAGTATGTCAATTTTCTTCACACAAATTTTGCATATTTTTGGCTGAACTTCTTTTGAACATTTTAGAACACATTTTATACTTTGAAAATGATTTGTCATGAAATATTTAACAAACCTATGGTCCATCTGAGGTCTCCTATGAGCTTTCACACATAACCAATGGTACGTGAACTTACATAGGTCCTAGTGCATTTACACTAAGAAAATCTTCAAGTCCTTCAAATTTTTTTTTCCTTCTTAGTTTTTCTCGTGCTCCATGGATCTTAGCCGCTTGAATATGATCTTCATGCTTCATGGCTTCCATTTTGCTTTCTCAA
>JAULJZ010142718.1:0-10545 GCA_032270985.1 Heliamphora pulchella | reverse complement strand
AGGTAACAACTATAGACTCCTACCCATTACCTAGTCCTGAATCACTTAAGACCTGCTAGGTAATGACAAGTTCTATACAGAGCACCACGACGAACCACTTAATTTACGGGCGACAACCCGAGGAAACTAAGCTCCCAACTATCTCAATTTACGGTGACTAACCCGAAGGACCTGAGTACCTACTCTGCGCACATTTTTGGACTTACACCGAAGGCAACTCGTGCCAAATATACGTCATCCCGGTACATCTAGATAATCTTCTAAAAACCAAATTGTAACATTAACTACAAAACCTTCGCAAAACTTTTCACAAATATACATTATACATGTATATAGACCCATCCATCAACATGTAGATCAATAAAACATTTCAAAATATTTTCTCTGTTTTCAAAAAAACGTTTCAAAACCTGAGACTCAACCCCAAGGGTTTGCTCCAAACCTCCAAAACATAAAATGTTGAGATTTCTCACAAAACCACCATTTTCTACCTTTTTTGAAGAACACCATTTGAAAACCTAACATCCACAAGTTCAATATCATGTAATAAAATCAAGAAAAGTGAAAAACATACTTTTTATCCAAAACAAGGTTTAAACATAACACATGATATATAAGCATTTCAACCGGGAAAAAAGCATACAACGGAATGTAGCGTAACTGGCCAACTGTCACTATCATGTCCCGACACCTGAGTCATGTGGAACACCCGCAAACCAACTCCCAAGGAACAAGAGACTTTATCAAAAGGGCTGACAAGGATGAAAAACAACCTTACCCAAACATTTGGCCAAAAACGGATGAAAAACGGTTTGGAAATCTTGATATACCTTCACTCTTTTGGTCATAACTTTTTCTACAAAAAGAATTTTAAGGTGGGAGAGGTGTCATTGGAAAGATTACTTCCGGGGCTTCAATTTGAATATAAGAACGACCTCATTCCAAGTCCAGATGAGGGAGATACATCGATTTTAAAAACAAGTTTTGAACCAGCAAAAACAGACCGCGGGCTAGACCGCTCGAGCGGTCTGTCCAGCGGTCAGGCAACCCGAGAACTCCCCAAGACCGCCCCCTAGACAGCTTGAGCGGTCCCTCAAGTGGTCCTACGCGAGGGACTGACCTGTTTGGCAAAATTTGAGCCTTTAACCTTCCCACAATCATCCAACAACCATCCAAACTCAAAATCGAAGCAACCACACTCCCTTTCAACCTCCTCGGACATACACAAGCCCAAGGCTAACACCCAAACCTCAAAAGAAACCCCTAAACCCCGATTCCATCCAACTAAAAATGATTTTAAACCAAAACAAATTATTTTAAACCAAAACCCCGTTACATAACATGGTTTTTCATGCATTTTTAACCGGTAGAAAAGCATAAGATTACATATAGTACCCTTATACAGCAGTAGAATTTGAAATCTTATCTCGTTGGGTTAAAAACCCAACGCCTCGATCTATGTGCAAATTCGAGTTTCGTCGAAATCAAATTCCATCCGGATGGATGCGTAGACCACGAAGCCAATAGCAAGGATCCTCTGTTGGATCGTTGAAAATCGAGTCCCGGGCCCACGAGAAGTTAAAGAGAAGGCAGAGAAAATTTTGAGAAAACTTAGTCGCTAAGTTTTGAAAATATCTTTTGAAAATATCTAATGCCAGATATTTATAGGCCTCCAAAATATTTTTTTTTTGAATTTTCAAAATTCGCACAGAAACTCCCTCCAACCCCAGGAAGCAACCCCGCATGCTCAGATTAACCAAAACATACATCAAAACGCATATAAGCATATTAAGGTAAAAATGCCAAAATGTGTTGAAAAACACCGAATATGCATATATATATATAAAAATGAAACGGTACAGGATTTCACAACTCTCTCCCCCTTAAGGAATTTCGCCCCCAAAATTTAACACTAAACGCAAGCCAAACACCAGCCCATCAACCTTCAACAATCTCTGATGTAAACCCAGCGATACCACACAACAACAGAAATACCCCAACCACTGAAATCCCAAACCTATTGTCACAAAACTGATACCAAGAATACAACCGTCGTCACACGAGGTAAACACGACGTGAAGGATAGACCTCCATACAGACTGCTCGCACAGGCAAGTTCCACTGAAACTATTGTCATCCAGGAAACATCCATAAACATTGGATCAAGATCCATCTCATGCTGCCAAACCCCAACACAGAACTCTCGCCGAACACGACTACTCCAGTGATAAACGCAAAACAAGAGACCAATTCACCAAGTTACTTGATCTCAAACATACTCTATGCTCGAACACAGAGACTATCACCCTCGTCCTCACTGCCACATACTGACTCAATCACGCCTTACAATACACACCAAGGACTATCTCCACAAGTCCAAACACATGATGTCAAACGTCGACATCGATCATAAGAAGTCACACACCCCGCGCACAAGCTGCACTGGCTTTGATACCACCGCATCACCCTGTTGATGCCAACAACGTCACCACGAAGTTGACTCAATACCCATCCATAAGCCACAACACAAACACCTGACTCTAAAGAGAAGCTCACTTACTCATCTAGAACACCAAAGAACACATCCTACCCTTCATCCTCAATTCGATCTTCTATCACGAATCACAACTCTCACACAGGAGAAACACCAGGTAACGCACCATTGTCCCTGACGAGGTTCCACACAACTGAAAACCATTCCGATTTTACAGCCACAAGGTCACCTCAAATCGAACAAAATCGCCGTCATCCGATAATGTAAACCTGATCATCGTGATTTCGACGAAGAAAACATGATGAATGTCATCCAACAACGCAAACCCAACGCAGAACACATACAGCGATCCCTTGAGTCCACCATAGAAAAATATTCGAACACAAGACACCAACCAAAATTTGCCTCTTACACGCTACAAGTTTCTCATGCAGAACTCATCACGGCCCAACCAAATAAACAATCATGTCGACCCGAACAAACAACGCCAACCAAGGCTTCTTAAACATCATGTCCTTCTTGATTCATACTTTACCATACTCTCGGGACCACCATCCAACAAACAACAGTTATGCCAAGGCACAACACTTACCACAGTCAACGACCACTCCTCGACTTCAAGAACCCTAAACAGTTCCATGCTCAAACAGGACCCAAGCCAGACTCACAGAAGTCTACCAGAAACCCACCATACACATATCACAGCCGCACCATTTCGACAATATCCCCGCTCTGCCAAGAGCTAGAAATACAACCATACGCACACAACGGTCAACGATCCTCAACTGATCACTACAAAAGAACTCTACGTCTCAACACTAACTCCTTTGTCTATCAAGAGCAAACAACATAGGGAACACAACTGACATCACACAAACAACCCACTCATACTAGGTTACCACGACCTATCATGTTTACCACACTCCTACATACTCTTTTACGGTCTTCCATCGTGGGAGAATACCAACCCCTTCATACAATTCTTTACGGTTTTCCAACCGCGGGAGCAATCGAATCCCAGGTCACACACCGACAGTCGAATGTAGAGTGTCTCGCACCTCGCATCGAAACCACGAAGGATCAAACCCACAATCACTCGATTACGGCGATACAAGTCCTTGAGTCACAACTCCAAGGGTCACACACAGGTATAGATCTACTCAGAACACAACCTAAACCTGAACCAATCAAGAACCTGGCATCTCCGTCCACCCGAGATGAGAACAACTCGCACCATACAATCGTCTACAAGGTAATTGTCTACAAGAAAACTCTCTCTCTCCTTCCATCCAAAGGAAAGGAGAAGGCCAACAAGAAATCACGACCCAACCTCAGCGTACTGGGAGTACTTCTCAACACTTAGCCTCTAAGACCTCTGTAAGTCCTACCTCGAGGCCACATTTACACCGTCACACAGCTGCTGTCAACTCCGATCACAATATTCAGGTCATCCGCTACACCAAACTTTCTCTGACCTCATTCACACACATGAACACCATCAATCCACGTACCTAGTACAACACATCCCATTGTACCCGAAACCTCACTTCACAAGGTTACACTACACAGCCTAACTCCTGCTAGGCAAACCACAATTACGTCACGGTCTCGAGCTCACTACCCATGACACAACGTCACACAAAGGGAACCCAATCCTGGAACCTCTCCTCCAGAGACAACCAAACACATACCTTCCGCACTTCTACCCTCAAGACACAAACGATCACAAGCATTGTATCCCACGATTTCTCATTTATCACCCCAGGCCAGGCAAATCACACGGTCCACTACTGAACCTTATTACTCCACACTTCGTTCCCATGGGTAAACAACATATCCATGTCTGAACATAAGGTGGAACACAAACAACCTCTAGACAAATCATACCCAGGACACGTCATCTCAGCACTAAGCCAACCACAAAAACCTAGCACGGTTCCCAAACACGATCCCCAAATCACTAGGATGTCGACCAAACCACAAACCTGCATTCCCGTAGGAATCCCACAGAACTGATACTTGTCCCGGGAACCCTTACACATTTTCACACAGCCATAACCCCTACTCTTCCCAACATAACTACAATTCATACTCGTTCCCATATCCTTGAGCTCACTCACTCGGAACTCAATTTTCAAACCTAAAAAAGGTGTACAATGTCTAAGGTCATCAGACAACTCCAACTACCATCGACATTCTGTAAGCAAGGAGATTCCCAGAACCACTCACGTTCTGCTATCTCAACATACGCCCGGCCAAGGATTATCACACTCCCATCCACTATGCTCTCGTCTATACCCCATCCTGAGTACACGGCTCATGACATAGCATGGCTCACGATGCATCTAATCCATCACACGGCCAAAACCACGCACATTAAAACCCCAAAAGGGATTACCACTTTCCATAGGTTTCGTCATAACAACTGATATCTAGGGTTTCCAACACGTCATCGCCCCTACTCATAAGGCTGTCCATAACACATCTACCTAAGTCAAAGCCATCAACCATACTTTGACTATACCTGAACAAAATTCTACTAAAACAATCAACGGTTTGCCAACCGAGACCAACCTCACACGACTGAACCCAACTCACTGATGAGTTTCACAATATACCAAGCAATCGACGCTCAACCCATAACCTTACCTCTACAACTGATAGCAACTGAGTCGCACATCCAAAACTCAAACCACGGTCTCGTCGTCTCGAAAGGGGTACAGGTTATAAAGAAAGAAAACATGAAATACGACAACCTAAGGTCGATCTATCATGTTAGTTCTATCACATACTACATAATCATGCTAGCACATAGCCACAACAATTATGCAGACACAACACCAATATCGAGGAGAATCGATAAGAATGACGCATCACTTTAGATAACCTACTTATATTCCTGACTAGAAATCACGTCCATGAAATGCATTTTTAACTTGGCTCCCAAGTTTGTTAGTCCAAACGCCCGAAGGCAAGACTAATCAATCCTAAGGTCCAACCTCCATGCTCACGTATACACGACATCAACATGCTCATGTTCCAAACACAGGAAACCAAGCACACACACATCCTCACATGGTGACGCACCCGCTTTCCAAAGCTCATAGGTATTCAAACCCAGAGCTCTGATACCAAGTTGTCACGCCCCTAAACCCGGGATCACGTGAAAAATTCACCAAACAACAGTTTTATGAAAATATAAGTTTTCATACAATGAAATCCGCCTGTTGAAACCAATGGAATACCCAACAAAGGATCTCTTATAAATAAATAACATACAGTTCCAACATGCATACAGTATATCGCCTTATAGCGTACAAAACCTGTCTTCAGGAACAGGCATACCAAAAAGAGAAAACTATAAAAGTCTCCTGCTACCGCGGGCACTACCAAAGCTACTCCTCATCCACATCATCATCACCTGAAAATAGTTTTACAAAAAACCCCACCCGTGAGTCGAAGCCCAATAGAAACAGATAATAAGCTGTAAAGTAGAAAATATGCAATCATACAGGAGTAGCTTTGGTAGTACCCGGATCAAAAGCCAGCTCACACCGCCAATCCTCAAAACCTGGCTCTCGCTGAACTCAAACCACTCTGGCGATAAACACATCACACAAGACCAATTCTCCATGGAACCTAGTCCAAAACACTCTCTATTCCAGAACATAGAGACCACCACTTTGTTCCCACTGCCACAACTGGCTCAATCACATCTCACTATGTACATCAAGGACCATCTCCACAAGTCCAAACACATGACGTCGAGCCCTGACATCTGTCACATGAAATCGTATGCTCCACGCACGAACTCTACTCGAGTTCTGACGATCCCCAAATGACCACCGACTTTGATACCACATCATCACCCCACTGATGCTAATTAACCATCACGTAGACGACATGACACCGATCCACGAGCAACAACATAAAGCCCAACTCCAGGGAGAAGCTCACTAGAGAGAAGCTCATTTAACTCACCTGGGATACCGAAGAATAGATCTCATCAAACCTTTAAACCTTCGCCCTTTACTCAAACTTCTATCTCAAACCACCATTCTTACCCAGGAGAAACACTAGGTGGCACACCATTGTCTGGGACAAGGTTTCACACAATCGAAAATCGACCTGGCATCACAGCCACAAGTCACCTGACTCTAACGAGTCACCTGACTCCAACGAGTCACTCAACTAAACATGTCACGTAGATAGAACATCTCATAGGTATCGAACAACCTATATCAACCAAATCATAACGCCCGTGCAACAGCACGTTACTGCACAACTCAACATCTTACCATCAGATCACTGATACCAAAACTGCAGATCAATCTCATGTCGAACATGGTCGCCGTCATCAGACAAAGCAACAAAAGACTATCATCTAACATCAAACCACATACGCCTAACACGTATAGAAAACCTTTGGGTCCACAATAGCAAACTATTCAGGTCCAAGATACCAACCAAGACTTGCATCTTACACTTAGCAGTTTCATCACATCCATACCTCATCACGGCCCTTCCGTTCCCAACTAAACAATCGCATCGGTCCGAATAGGCCATGCCAACCAAGGCTTCTCCCACATCATACTCTAGAACTACCATCCGTACAAACAATAGTTATGCTGAAGCACAACACTTTCCACAGTCGACAATCACTTCTTGACTCCAAGAACTCTGAGCAGTTCCAAGTCCCAAACAGGACCCAAGCCAGACTCACAAAAGTCTACCAAAAACCCACCATACACATCTCATAGTTGCACTGTTCCAACAAACCCCCGCTCTGCCAAGAGCTAGAAACACAACCATACGCACACAACGGTCAACGATCCTCAATTGATCACTGCAAAAGAACTTTACGTCTCAACACGAACTCCCTTGTCGACAAGAATCATCACAAGCACTCATGTCTACCAACCGAACCTCACATGGATCACAATCCAAATGGTTCAATCATCCGTTGAAACCATGAAGGATTAGTCCAACCATCACCTAATCACAGCGATATAAGTTCCTGAGTCACAACACCAGTCATAACATGAGTCACAACACGGGTACAACTCCACTAAGATCCCACATGCTCAGAACACGACCAAATCTGAACCCATTAAGAACCTTGCATCTCCATCCAACCGAGATGAAACAACTCGCACTGGACAGTCGTCAAGACAATCGTCCACAAGAAAACTCTCTCCCCCCTTCCATCCAAAGGAAAGAAAAAGGCCAACAAGAAATCATGACCCAACCTCAGCGTAATGGGAGTACTCCTCAACACGAAGCCTCTAAGAACTTTGTAAGTCCTACCTCAAGGCCACATCGACTACAGTCACACAGCTGCTGTCAACCACGATCACGATACTCAGATCATCCGCTACACCAAGCTCTCAATGTTCAGACCTCATTCACACACGTGAAAACCATCCATCCGTATACCAGGTACAACACATACCATTGTGCCCAAAACCTCACTTCACACGGTTGCGCTGACTCACCTACTAACTTCTGCTAGGCAAACCACAATCACGTCACAGCCTCGAGGTCACTGTCCAAGGCACAACATCAAACAAAGGAAACCCAATTCTGAGACCTTTCATTTAGAGTTACTAATAACTCCCACAATCATGCAGACACCTTCCGCACTTTCGCTCTCAAAGCATATATCGATCACAGGCATCGTACCCTACAATTTCTCACCTATCACCCCAGGCCAGCCAAACCACACGGTCTATTGATGGACTTTATCACTCCACACTTCGTTCCCATGGGCGAACAACATACCCATCTCTGAACCTAAGGTGGAACACAAACAACCTCAAAACATATCATACCCGGGATACGTCATCTCAGCACTAAGCCAATCACATGAACCTCGCAAGTTTCCCAAACGTAATCTCCCAATCACTAGGATATCGACCAAACCACTGACCTGTATTCCCGTGGGAATCTCACAGAACCGATACTCGTCGCATGAGCCCTTACACATTCCTATGCAGCCATAACCCGTGCTCTTCCCAGCATAACTACAATTCATACTCATTCCCATATCCTTAAGCTCACTCACTCGGAACTCAATTTTCAAACTTCAAAAGGTACTCAACGTCTAAGGTCATTAGACTACTTAGACTACCAACAACATCCTGCTGACCACCATCGATATCCTAACTACCAAAAAATATCTCCAGAACCACACGTTCTACTATTTCAACATACGCTCGGCCAAAGATCTCTGATATTACGTGTGTAATCCCAAGAGAGGGGTGAATTGGGTATTTTAAAATTTCTTAGATTAAATTCAAGTGTATGATGTTTTAGTTCACAAGAATATCATAAATAAATTTCTTTTAGATTTAGAATCAAAACTTTGTATTGAAATATTTAAGAACAAATGTGGACAAGGATTAAATTTCTTGTTTGAACAAGTACAACACTTTTATAGCTTTCAAGACTAAATATTTTTTTTTAAATATACCTTCTTGATTAAAATACAAGAATATTTCCAAAGAGATGAGAAAGAACTTAAAAGCCCTTTTTTAATTTTAAGATTTGAAACATGCAAACTTTTGTTTACTTCTAATTAATTACAACACAACTTAAACTTGCAAATATGTGTAATTGTTCCAAAAACTTCTTATCAACTAGAGTCAATTTCTTTATGTATTACCAATGCAAATCTCTTACAAGTTAACTACACAAGTATACTTAAAAACTTAAAAAAAATAATATTTGAGAACATCTTGTGATAAAAATGTATCTTTCAAATTTAACACTTTTCCAGGAATACCTTAATTTAAAACAATTCAAGAACTTTCTAGCAATGAAATACAATGAATACAAGAAACAAAAGATTCAAGAACTAACGTATCTTTAGACTACTATCCTTTGCTTTGTTAATTTTCAAGTAGACTTAGTTTCTTGATTAAAGTACAATAGTATCTCTTGAGAAACAAATGAATCAAAGGATAAGTTAAATGATGAAAATATTCAAGTGCAAATGTGTGTGTGAAAGAAACAATAATATAATAAAGAATGTAAAGCAAGATAGAAAAAGGAACACCAAAATTTTTACAAGGTTCGGCACAACGACCTACGTTTTTGCCTCAAGCCAACAGCTATGAGGATTTCACTGCCTCTCCTTCAATAGGCGGAGGAGTCTCTCTCCTTAGTCTAGGCGGAGTAACCTCTACTTGAAAGTGTACCATTCTCAAGTTGATACAATCCTTGTAGGCGAATTAACCTCTTTTGAGAATCACCTTTCTCAATCACAGGTATGAAATAAGAATGATAAGGGTGTACAAAGAATGTTCCTCAAATGAGCAAAGAAGTACAACAATGAGGGTCTAACTCACTTCTCAAGAAATGAAACAATGAAGCTCAATGAGAATCTAATATGAAATTTCTCTCAAAAGTATGTATGAAAAATCTATAGAATTGAAGAGCAAAGATGCAGTAAATAAGAGAGAATGTTTGAGTAAAACAATGGCTCAAACCCTCTATTTATAGGCTCCAAAAATCATATAGCCGTTGGGCTAAATATAGAAGTTTTAAACTGGCCGTTTTAGAATTTTTCAAAATTTAAGCCTGTTCGGTCGACTGAAGAGAGTCATTCGGTCGACTGAACCTATGTTCGTTCGACCGAACCTATAGGTTCAGTCGACTGAACTTATGCAAATCTGAAAACCTATTTTTGGTAGTCTATTCGATCGACTGGCCAGAGAACCTCAGTCGACTGAACATGTGAAAAACCAGAATTCAATGTCTCCAAAAAGGTTTTGATCACTGTTTGATTTAGAAAAATTATTTTATGACTTTTTAGAATTCTTATGAGTTTCAAAGCAAAATTTCAAGAGAAAATGAACATACAAAAGGATCTTAAAAGAATTACAACTTGTTCTTCATTCTTCAATTCTTCAATGTCTTGATTTCACAAAAACTTGTCTCTAAAGATCTTGATTTGAACTTAAGCGTCATAGATTTCACTTTGTATCTTGAATTGTGCTAATCATGTATGTCCTGAAATCAATCTCAATTTGCACAATTTAGATATATAA
>JAULJZ010142707.1:0-10545 GCA_032270985.1 Heliamphora pulchella | reverse complement strand
TGTTTACACACAGCTTGTTGACCCCAGAATGTCCTCGTTTGTACAGTCTACCACCACAAATGATAAACTGCGCAGATAGTTGTCGTATTGCCCGTTTGTCCTTTTTACTGGCAAACTTGGGATATTCTCCTTTCTCTACGAAGTTCTGAATATCAACGTACCATGGAAGTCCGTCTGTTCTTTCTTCAATAGCGGCTGTCATCTCATATGCCGGCTTCCTCTTCTGCTCAATTATCAAAGGGCTCATCCAAACTCTGGGTGGTATGTCAATCGTGGACGCTAGGGTGGCCAGTGCATCAGCGAACTTGTTCTGCAGTCTCAGCACGTGGGTGAATATTACTGATTCGAAGCACGGTATCAGCTTTTCTAGTTCCTGATGGTAGAGAATCAGTGTCGCGTCTCTGACCATCCACTCTCCATTTGCTTGTGAAACCACTAGTGCTGAGTCTCCGATAGCTTCCCTCTTTCTTGCCCCTAGTTCTAATGCTGCCTCCAATCCGGCTAAACATGCTTCATACTCAGTTTGATTGTTAGTGACTTCAAAATTGAGCTTCAATGATAAGGGGACGTGCGATTCGTCGGGAGTGACAAGGAGGACTCCTATTCTATAGCCATATTGATTGGATGCACCATCAAAATATAGAGTCCATTTGTCATCCCCAACTTTCATCAGCTGTTCGTCAGGAAACTGAAACTCTGTGTCTTCATCTCCTTCGACGGGTTGGCCGACTAGGAACTCTGCCACTGCTCTGCCTTTGACTGACTTTCGAGTAACATACTGGAGATCAAACTCAGATAATAGCAGCAACCATTGAGCCAACCATTCCTTTTAGCGTCGGCTTTTTAAATAGGTACTTCAACGGGTCCATCCGAGAGATGATGTTCACTGTGAAAGACAACATGTAGTGCCTAGTTTTCGGGAAGCCCAAACCAAGGCCCAACATGTCTTCTCCAGCAGCGTGTACCGTATTTCTGACCCGGTCATCTTCTTGCTTAAGTAGTAGATGGCCTTTTTGATTCTGGTTTCTCCTTCTTGTGCAAGCATGCATCCCATAGCTGAATTAGTCACTGACAAATAGAGGATCAGTGGCCTGCCTGGTTCAGGAGGAGCTAAAATAGGAGAATTTTGTAGGTACTGTGGCACAGCATGGAAGGCATCTTGGCATTTTTGATCCCATTCGAACTCGACTCCTTTCTTTAGCAGATGGTAGAGCGGCTCGCAGGTAGTTATCAGTTTTGCGATGAATTGGCTGATAAACTGTATCTTATCCAGAAAACCTCTGACTTCTCGCTTGGTCCTCGGAGGAGGCATTTCTAAAATTTCTTTAATCTTTGAAGGGTCAACTTCGATGCCCCGTTGAGTGATCATAAATCCAAGCATATTTTCGGCAGTGACTCCAAAGGCACATTTTTGTGGGTTGAGTCGCATCTTGTACTTTTGAATCCTTTCATAGAACTTTTTCAGTGCTGTGATGTGGCCATCCCGATCCTTGGATTTGACTATCATAACATCCACGTACACCTCGACCTCCTTCTGTATCATGTCATGTAGTAGAGTAGTGGGAGCCCTTTGATAGGGTGCCCCTGCATTCTTTAGACCGAATGGCATCACACGATAACAGTAGGTCCCCCAGGGTGTGGTGAACATTGGCTTTTCTCTCTCTTCGGGATCCATTAAAATCTGGTTGTATCCGGAGAAGCCATCCATGAATGACAGCAAGGCATGCCCCGCTGTACTGTCTACTAAGCCGTCGATGTGCGGTAGTGGAAAATTATCTTTCGGGCTAGCCTTGTTGAGATCTTAAAAATCCACACAGACTCGGATACGGCCGTCTTTCTTCAAAACCGATACGATGTTAGCTACCCATTTTGGATACTCGGTTACCATTAAGAATCCAGCGTTGATCTGCTTGGCAACTTCTTCTTTGATCTTCAGAGCCCATTCTCGTTGGATTCGCCTTAATTTTTATTTGACCGATTTAGCATCAAGGTATAAGGAGATATGGTGTTGGACAATGTCAGGATCAATTCTGGGCATATCCTCGTAAGATCATGCAAATACATATTTGAATTCTTTTAATAAAGTTATTAGTTGTGCTTTTTCAACTAAGGATAAAGAAGAATCAATTTGAACATTTTGAGGGTTATTTTCATTATCCATGTTTATTGACAAAGTTTCTTCAATTATTAGTTGGGCACGCATTTCTTCTTCTCTTTTTATTAAAAGTTTTATTTCTACGGGGATATTTCCGTTGAATTCAAAATCGTCAGAAAGCGTATGAAATAAATCAAATAAAGCAGAGTAACCAAAAACTTCGTTTATTTCATTGAGAACAAAGGGAATTACAAACTTGATGGCAAAATCATGGAGAGGAGAACCGACAGATGGGTCCTCGACTATAGATTCTGACTCAAATTTGGACTCAGGATAGACGACCTACACGTCAGAAGACTCGATGGACCAATTCTTTACTTCTTTTGTGGCCACGTTGACGATGAGCTTGGTACAATCTTCCGGTGTGCTGAAGCCCATCATGGAGCAGTCCGGTTCGGTTCTACGCAATTGAGCCATATTCTCATTGAACAGCACTCCCAGGTCGGTACCATCGAGCCTGTCAGCCTTGTCTTCTTCTTACATCTTCTCTTTTTCTTCTTTCCCTTTCACTGTCTCTTCTTCCTCGGTATCAGACAACTGATGGCTAAAAAAGATCTCCAACCTCGGCAGCTATGATTGGTCTCTTAGTCGATCCACAGCTCCGAAAAGCCACAATACGGGAAATCTTCTCCTTCCTTGACGAAGTACGCATTGAGCATCCCAGAATAATTGGCTTTTCATCCCCTTCTAAGCCCTTTCAGATCTTCTTTCGTTGGCTCATATCCAAGACTAAAACGGTGTGAAGTCGGCAATACCTGAATGGGTTCCGAGATTCCCTGGAGTTTACGTCCCAATCCCATGCCAGGGAAGAAGGATATTTTTCTCATCATCGTTACAGCCTACGGGTTGACATACATTTCTTCTTCATTCATCAACATTTGAACAGCCTTTGCTTCATCAAACTGAAAGCCACTGAGCAACATGTCATCTTCACTATGCTGAACATTTAGTAAAGTTGTGCCCTCCCCTCCTTTCGGGGGATGAATACTGTCATCTCCATGAATGGTCAGAACTGCCCCATTTTTTTATCAATTTCAATTTCTGGTGAAGGGTAGATGGTACTGCCTAAACATTCGGATGATGTAGCCACGGCCTGCCCAACAGCAGATTGAAGGAAGCCGGTACGTCTGACACATGAAATTCTACTGACATTTCTAGAGGTCCTTCAGAAAAGCCAAACGACACCAGTCCTAGCACGTCCCTTCTTGTGTTTTCGAAGGCTCGTATTCCTTGATTGTAGGGGGTGCACTGGTTCGGTCTCATCCCTAAGCAGATGGCCGTTCTCAGTGGGCAGACGTTCAAAGCAGATCCAATATCAATAAGGGTCAGTGGGACCCATTTTCTAGGCACTTGACGGTGATATGTAGCGGCTTATTATGACTTTTTCCTTCAGCGGGTAAATCCTTATCAGAGAAGGAAATGACTTTAGGTTTAGTGGCTGGCAAGATAAGCCCAATAAGCTGCTCGAGGGTTGCATCTATCGGGACACTGGCCTTGTTCAAAACTTTCAAAATAGCTTGCTTGTGCTTATGCGACGCAATTAACAAGCCCCAAATACTGATGTTAGCCTGTGTCTATTTCAACTGTCTCAGTACAGCATCATCTTCCTCCTCTTGCTCTATTTCTTTCCCTTTTTTACCTCGCTGTCCGTTTTCTAACTGAGCTGGTTTAAAGTGTCGCCCACTTCTGGCAAGGTGTTCCACGCCGTCTTCGGGATCCCATAACCCTAGCATTGTATTATCAGTTTGTCTCACTTCGTTTACGTGCAAAGGGCTTTCAAACACCCACAAATCATGTAAGTCACTAACAGCTGCCCTTTCCCTTCTTTCCTCGTAATCTTCAATAGCCCACGTGTTATCAATTTCCTCCTAGATGTCTTCCTCAATGAAGTGCACTTGCTGCTCCTGAGCGGCCCAAAAGTCAGTCCACTCGGCCCTTTCTGATTTTAGCATAATCCTCACTAGCCAGTAGGATTGCATGTCCTTATCGTGTACTTTCTCTTAAAAAGGTTAGGGAAGAGTGATTCCATTGATTACATGGCCAAACCCATAAGGCCGAGTTGGGTAATCCAATGGCCATCATCTACCTCGTTGCGCTCTTCTTCCTCATGTTGGTAAACTTGGATCATCGGTCGATACCATTCCCAGGCATTATCTCTCCATTCTTCCATCCTATCTCGGATGCCACTAAGTACCATGAACGAGCATGTTGTTTGATCCCCAGCTACTGAAACACGAGGATGTGGCAAGTGTGCCGAATAGATGTGTTGACTTGGGTCCTCCGATCCTCCTAAAGATATGTAATTTACCCCAGCCTGTCTGGCATGATTCGGCAGTGGGTTGATTATGATGTTCGGTTTCGGGGTGACTGATGGAGGAGGGATCACTTTATTGTCAATGAGATTCTGAATCTCATGTTGGAGCCTCATGCATTTATTAGTTAAATGCCCATGACCCTAATGGAAAGCACAGTATTGAGAGGCATTGTATCCCGGGGGAAGCAGGTCAGGTGCTGGCATAGGATCTAGTACCTTGATGAGCCCTTTCTCTAACAGACGATTTAAAGCAGTGGATAACGAGATGTTGAGAGGGGTGAAAGTTCTTCGCGGTCGTTGCTGTGTTTGCTGACCATCGCCTGGCTGCTGATGGTTGCTTGTTTGATGAGTGGAAGAAAAAGGGTTCAAAAGGTTCACCTCGCCCGAGCGGGACACGAGGTTAGTTGCGGCGGGTTAATTTTGGTTGGTTGCGGGAAAAGTCCTTTTTGGTAGTTTCTAACTGGGTTCTATTTTCTCAATGTCATCGGATTGGATTGCATCTTTTATCTGAACCCCATCATCAAACAACTGCTCAAATGTGGAGAGCGGCTGTGTAATCAGATAGCGTTTCAGGGGGGTTTGCAGATTCTTTACTACGATCCTGAATTGCTCCTTTTCAGAGGGCTGGTTTGTCATTTTTGCAGCCTTACCCCTCCAGCGGGTCAAGAAATCAACAAAAGACTCTCTGTTCTCCTGTCCGGTAATTTCGAGCTCTCGTGTAGTTATATCCAGTTGGACATTGTAACTATACTAGATGATAAAAACCGTTGCAATGTCTTCCCAAGTTCTGATTTTAGCTACATCAAGGGAGAGGAACCATTTCTGGGCTGGCCCAAAAAGAGATCGGTGAAAGAGCTGAGCCTTCAACTGGTCATCAATCCCCATTGGTGACAGGGTACCAACATACATTTAGAGATGAATTCTGGGATCTCCGATTCTGTCAAATTTTTTCATGTCCGGCATTTTAAACTTTTTCGATAATTTGGCATCTGGGAACAGGCAGAGTCTGCCTACATCGAGCATATATTCCTCAACTCCTTTGGCATTCCTCAACACCTTTTCCATCCAGTCAATCTTTTCTGCCAGCGCAGATTTCCTAGACTGGACAGTGTTTTCATCTCCTACCACAATCGGGCGGGGAACCTGAGGTGGTATAGCAACCTATGGTATCTCTGGTCCTTGGTTGTCATCCCAAAAATCTTTGCCGTTCTAATTCGTATTGTCTGGATGCCCATTCACACCGAGCATACGAGCCTGAATTGCTTATATCTGTGCCTGACATTGAGTTTGAGCTTGGGTCTGTTGCTCCACAGCCTGCTGTATCTCGGTAATAGCCCTCATCAGGGCTGTCAGATTAACTTCGTTCTCTACCATGTCTATTGATTCGAAAACTCTGCGAAGGCTGCCCGATTTTGATCTTACCCAAACTCGTGTCGATTGTACTCTTTTCGGATCAATGGTAACCCATAGAAAAACTTGGATCCCACAAGCAGAATAACCAGTCTCAGACATTTTTTTTTGAAGAATTTGGACAACAGACAGCAAATATCTCAGATACCCAAAATAGCTGAAACTGAAATAATGTCACTGTCGAGCCAACAGCATAACAACTGAACATCTGAAAACCCATAATGAGAACCAAAGGGGATGAATCAACTAAGTTCTAGATGAAAGATTTTATCTAAGCGGGCGGCGTTTCGACAAAAGGAATATTCTAACCCTCCAGAGGCTAGTTCGACCTATGAGGAAAACCAGCAGCATAACGGTAAAAAAACAAAACTTTTCTCACATAAGTTGAAAGAAAGGGGTTTGAAGAAAGCAAGCCTAGACTAAAAATGGGATATAGAATTAGCAACCCGAGCAGAACCCAGAAGGGGGAGAAATAATCTTAAAGGTCCAAACGAAACACAGGCATGACCCCGAGAAGAACCCTAATACATCAACAAGGAAGAACTGACAATCCGAGAAGAACCTAGAGAAGAGAGAGACTACCCTAGAGACGTTAAAACGAAACGTGAGAATGACCCCGGGAAGAAAACTACAGTGTGAAAAACCGATCAGAGTGAGAAATGAAACCCGGGTAAGAACTCGAAGGCAAAAAACTAATCTAATCAAAGGATAACAAAAAATTCAGGCCAAACCCGGGAAAAGAACTAGTCTAATCTGAACAAACAATCCTAACAATATGAAATCAAAATATACAATAAAGAAAAATACATAATCCTATTAGGGTTAGCAGCACCTAATTGGGGGGTACTAAGTTCACTATATGCAAAAGGCCTATTTTGGTTAATCTGAACAGGGTACCTTCTGAATAGAGTCGGGTATATACCTTTCATGCCTAGAGTGGTGCAGGACATGGTCAAACAGTACGCCCGAACTCTTTTTCTGTACCTATGGTAGCGTACAGTCAGTAAGGGTTGTCCGTCTTCCCAACAATTTTTGAAACAGATTAACGTTCAAGGCATCAGGTCGACCAGGCAGGGGGGTTTGAAGAACAATGCATATGTATGCAAAAATGCAAATGAAAAATTCTTACTAAGAACCAATGATGTTTTCAAGTCTAGCCCTCTTATTTGATTTTATAAACGAGTCCCCAGCTAGTCGCCAGAAAATACCGTGGTGTATGGAATTTGGGGGTCATTTTGAAAAATGTTTAAAAATAAGGAATTCAAAGAATGTTTAGAAAAATCTTTTAAAACTTGAAAACCAAATTTTGAAAATCCCTTTTGTTGAAAATAGAGTCACCACTTAGTTTTTGAGAAAAATTAAGAAAAACAAAATTGGCTACTGATCTTTAAAACGTTAACCAGATAAAGAGGGTTCGGGGGCTAAGGTACGAATCGGGGAAGGTGTTAGACACTCCGTTCGCCCAACCGTAAGGTTGGCCTCTACTAATCATCATCGGTTCTTTAATAGAATTTCTCAAATGCATGCAACTAAAGAAAATAGAGGCAAAGAGAGAACACCCAAAATTAAATAGAAAAAATACATAACATATGTACATAGCACTTCAAATTATGACAAATAAAGGGATTAATTCCTAAATCCTATGACATGTAATTTCTATCTAAAGGATACATGGAACACACCCGCATGCGATTTTACAAAAAAAAAAATTAAACTAGCATCGTTCAAATGAATAGGCTAAAGATGCTAAAATAACATAGACATGATTTGCTACAAAATAAATTAAACTACTCTAAACATGCATTTAAAAAAAATTACCAAAACATGCAAAACATTCATTTAGAAAGAAAAATAGGAACATGATAAGTACTAAAAATAAAAGATGCAGAAGAATTTTATATTTTAAAAAAAAGAAAGTCTACTAGCAAAAAAAAATTTTAAAAGGGAAATAAACAAAAAATTTAAATTTTAAAAGGGATGAAAGAAAATAAATGAAAATAAACAAAAAATTAAGAAAATAAACTAACTATTTAAATTTTAATGAATAAGAAAACAAACAAAAAATTGCACTAAGGAAAAAAAATTTATAGTTAGTTTAATGAAAATAAACAAAAAATTTATACTAAGAATAAGAAAACTAGAAAATATTTATTGAACTAAGGAAAAAAAAAACTAACTATTTAAATTTTAAAAGGGATGAAAGAAAATAAAAAGAAAACAAAACAAAAGGGAAGAAAATTGCATTCAAATAATGAGAATTAAATTAAAAAACTTTTTATGAATTTTATGGTTAATGAAAATGAAAAAAAAATAAAGATAAAATAAAGTTATAAGAAAATAAAGTTAGAAAAAGAAAATAAAAAAGGAGCCTTACACTAATAAAGAGAAAAATAAATTAGTACTAAGAGAAAAGAAAAAGAAAATTGGACATGATAAAGAAATTTAAAGCTAGTAATGAAAAAAAATATTAAATGAAGAAATTATACTAATATAAAAGAGAAGAAAAAGAAAAGAAAAACTAGAAAAAGATATTAAATTAACTAAAAGAAAAGATAAATGGTGCATAAAAAGAAAATTAACTAGAAAAAGATATTTTTGTATTTAGTTCAATACAAAAATATTGAACTAATGCTTATGAGAAAGAAAATGGTGCATAAAAAGAAAATTAAAACTACACTGCAAATGAAAGAAAGAAATACATTAAACTAATACTTAAGAGAATGATACATTAAATTGAGATTACTAAAAAAGAAAATGAAGAGAAAAGTTAATAAAGAAAATTAGATTAATGCTAGAAAAATAAAAAAAATTGAAAACAACTATCTAACTTAAATGTGAAATGTAGTATTAATTACTACGTTCACATAAATATAAGTGCATTGTTACAACAATTAACAACATTAATTAGTTGTAATTGCAAGAATATTTTAGCACTAAATTGATGATGTAATAAAAATAAAAAAGATAGGAACAATGTGCTTAGTGTGAATATGTGAAATAAGCGATTAATTTAAAAGACTAAATTTAACAAAGTAATTTAAGCAATAAGCAATATTAGCTACATAGGTAAAAGAAATGTACAAATTGAAATTGAAAATTAACCCGATCACTCCAAAGAGAGAAGGCGGAGTTTAGAAAGGTCGGGGATCCAAACGAAGTACCTGAGTCGTGGAATCCTCAAATCATGGAAAGTGCTTCAATCCTCGGATGGTGATTCCAAGCTAAGGCTTCAAATGTAGGTAATGGAGGATCGGGACTCGGGATTTCGGCAGGATTTCGACGTCGGGGCTCGGGATTGCTCGATATAACCGCAGGGTCTCTCTCACTCAAAATTCGTACTGAAAACGTACGCTGGGGTACGATATTTATAGAATTCTTCAACCAATGAAATGTTGCCACGTTTTGGGACACATCAGGACATTTGGAGTTGGCGGTCGCCATGTTTTTGGAAGTTTTCACAAGGTTTCATGGTGGTCGCCACAATGGGAGTTGGCGGTCGCCATGATGGTAGGTGGCGGTCACCACTTTTGGCTAGGATTTCTATAAAGTTCTATGGCGGGCGCCATGAAGAGAGTTGGTGGTCGCCTTACTTGGGCAGTAAGTTTTGGTGCTTTGATAAAATTTTATTGATTTGAAGGTTTCGGGTTCAAATACCGAGCTTGGATCACTTCCCGAGGATCGTACGGAGACACTAGTCCATTTGTTTTCATCATCGGATTCGCCTAAGATTGGGCAGGGTCAAATTGGGATGTCTACAGTTGCCCCTCTTTGATATAACTTGTATAGCAACGCGTGAAGCAGGTTATATCAAAGACACAGAGACAGCAGCCATTTGACCGAGCCGTCAATCTTAGGCCCCAAGCACACAAGCATGCATATGATGTTGGTCGTACCCAAATTTTTATCGAGCTGCCTACGTAGTTCTTTTGCTAGAGATCTGATCAGAACGTAATTCATGAGGCAAAATGTAAAAATGTTATGATAAGAAGCATGATGTGAATGCTATCATGGATAAATAGGAACATGATGCAGACATTTAATGTAAGAAAGTTCTGATGTCATATCATAGGTCGAGAAAAAGATCATTCAGTTTTAGGTCGTGAAAGGACCAATGAGTCAGTTTAGGGTCATGAGGAGGACCGACAAGTCAATTTAGGGTCATAAAAAGGACCGATGAGTCTGTTTAGGGTCATGAAAAGGACCGATGAGTCAGTTTAGGATCGTGAGCAGGACCAACGAGTCAGTTTAGGGTCATGAGGAGGACCAACGAGTCAGTTTAGGGTCGTGAGGAGGACCAACGAGTCAGTTTAGGGTCATGAGGAGGACTGAGTCAGTTTAGGGTCGTGAGGAGGACCGACGAGTTAGTTTAAGGTCGTGAGGAGGACCGACGAGTCAGTTTAGGGTTGTGTGGAGGACCGACGAGTCAGTTTAGGGTCGTGAGGAGGACCGATGAGTCAGTTTAAGATCATGAGGAAGACCGACGAGTTAGTTTAGGGTCATGAGAAAGACCGACGAGTCGACGAGTCAGTTTAAGGTCATGAGGAGGACCGACGCGTCAGTTTATGGTCATGAGGAGGACCGATTAGTCAGTTTAGGGTCGTGAGGAGGACCAAAGAGTAAGTTTAAGGCCGTGAGGAGGACCGACGAGTCAGTTTAAGGTCATGAG
>JAULJZ010142686.1:0-10546 GCA_032270985.1 Heliamphora pulchella | reverse complement strand
TTTATCTCTTTCCCTCATCTTATGATACTTGCTTGATCTCTATCTGCATATATAATTATCTGGCAATATTAAAGATATGGGTTATCTGAAATTTTTTTTGGGATTAAATCTCAATTAATTGATAAAAAAACCCAATTCACCCCCCCTTTTGGGTTGCCTAATTCTATCAAAACTAATACTAGAAAGATAAAAGAAACTAAAAATAACTATTTAACTTAAATGTTAAATGAAGTATTAATTATTACATTCACATAAATGTAGGTGTAATATTATAACAATTAATAACATTATTAAGTTGTAATTACCAAAATATGTTAGCACCATTTAATGAATACAAATGAAAATTGCAATGTGCTAAGTGTGAGTGCGAAGGAATTAACGATTAAAGAAGTAAAGAAAACAATTAAATTATATGAAATAAATAAGATTAACTATATAAATGAAAGAATCATGCGAATTGAAATTGAATCTTAACCCGGTCACCCCAAAAGAGAAGAATTGGGTTAGAAGGACCAGGGATCCAAACAAGGTACCTTAATTATGGAATCCTCAAGTCGAAAATGTGATTCGATGGGCCAATCCTTGGGTGGTGATCCAAGCAAAGCTTCAACGTCAGTCGGAGGTTCGGCAGGGTTTCGGCGTTGGGGCTCGGAATCACTCGATATATCAGCAGAGTCTCTCTCACTCAAAATTCGTACTGAAAACGTACGCTGGGGTACAGTATTTATAGAATTTTCAAGCAATGAGATGTTGCCACATTTTGGGACACGTCAGGCCATTTGGAGTTGGCGGTCGCCATGTTTTTAGAAGAATCCACAAAGTTCTATGGCGGTCGCCACTATGGAAGCTGGCAGTCGCCATGATGAAAGGTGGCGGTCGCCACTTTGAGTTAGGGTTTCCACAAAGTTCTATGGCGGTCGCCTTACTTGGGCAGTAAGTTTCGATGGTTCCACAAAATTTTATTGGTTTAAAGGTCCCATGTTCAAATACCGAGCTTGGATCACTTTCCGAGGATTGTATCGAGGCACTAATTCACCAGTTTTCATCATCAGATTCGTCTAAGATTAGACGGGGTCAAATTGGGGTGTCTACTCCCACCATGAAGTACATTTTACAAAAACTGAATGTTTGATTTTGAATAAAAGGGAAAAACTGTTGTTCATGGTGTTCGGACATCTAATAATTGCTATGGAATCTTGCCCCAAACTGATCTAACCTGCCATTATGCAAAAACAGATGAAGCTGAATTGTGGCATTATCGTTTGGGTCACATTAACTATAAGGACTTATCTAGACTAGCTAATCTTCAATTGATTAATGGAATTCCTAAGCTATCTAGTTCAACAAAAGTAGTATGTGTACCATGTCAGCGGGGTAAACAAATTAAAGTCTCGCACAAGAAATAAATTAGTTTGCAACTCAATACCCTCTTCAGCTTCTTTACATGGATCTTATGGGTCCTACTAAAATAGAGAGTATAGGCGGCAAGAAATATATGTTTCTTGTTGTGCATAACTTTTCTAAGTTTACTTGGGTAAACTTTTTGAAAGAGAAATCTGACACATTTGTTGTTTTCAAATATCTGTGTCTCAAGTTGAATAATGAACAGGAAGAGAAGAATCTGCACATCACAAAGATTCAATCAGATCATGGAAGAGAATTCGAGAACTCGAAATTCTCAAACTTTTGTGATGAATAGGGGATCTAACATGAGTTCTCTGCTCCAAAAACACCACAATAGAATTGTGTCGTGGAACAGAAAAGTCGGGTGGTACAGGAAATGGCATGAATCATGCTTCATGGTAAAAATGTTCCTTTCAGATTTTAGGTCAAAACCGTAAATACCGCTTGCTATGTGATTAATCGGGTGTATTTACGGTCAGGCACAGACAGATTGCATATGAGTTATGAAACGGTAGGAAACCTAATGTGAAATATTTTAGAACTTTTGGGAGCAAATGTTACATTTTGAAAGATCGGGAATAATTGGGTAAATTTGACTTTAAAGTGATGACAGAATATTTCTTGGCTATTCTATTAATAGTAGAGCCTATAGAGTTTATAATTTGCGCACTTCTGTTATTATGGAATCTATTAATATAGTTGTTGATGACATAAAAAAAATTAAAGAGATATTGATACATGAAGTAGACCAGCCTGCTCTATAGATTCTTGAAGAACTGGCTCAGCCGAGCTCACCCAAACAAACTGTGGACACAAGTACAGACTTGGTCACAGCACCAGTGGAGCCAGAAGCTTTGGAACCCTCATCTTGGGTTAAGCTTAATCACCCTCTTGATCAGGTGAGTGGAGAAGTTACAAAACCAATCATGACACGTCGATAAATGCGGAATCAGGTAAATCAGGTAAGTCATTTGCATAACGTGTCTTTGATAGAGCCAAAAAATGTGAAAGAGGCTATGTCTGACGATTATTGGGTGAGTGCTATGCATGAGGAACTCGAACAATTTGTTAAGAATAATATTTGGGAGTTAGTACCTAGACCTGAGAGTGTAAATGTTATTAGTACTAAGTGAATTTTCAAAAACAAGTTTGACGAAGATGGCATAGTTGTTAGGAATAAGACTAGGTTAGTGGCATAGGAATACACACAAGTAGAAGGAATAGATTTTGACGAGACATTTGCTCTTATGGCGAGATTAGAGTTTATTCGTATTCCTCTTGCTGTGGCTTGTTTTTTAAATTTTAAATTGTACCAGATGGATGTGAATAGTGTCTTCTTAAATGGCCAGTTGAAGGAAGTGGCTTATGTTAAACAACCTAAAGGCTTTGAGGACCTATATAACCCTGACCATGTGTACAAGCTCAAAAGAGCTTTGTATAGGCCGAAACAAGCTTCCCGAGCATGGTATGAATGTCTAACTACCTTCCTAGTTGATCATGTTTTCATTAAATGAAGTGTGGATAAGACCTTTTTTATTAAAAAGGACAAGAGAGATATTCTAGTTGCATAGATATATGTTGATGATATCATGCTTGGTTCTACGTGTGAATCTCTTGCCCTTTTCTTTTCTAAATGTATGTATAAGAAATTTATGCATAAGGAATTTGAAATAAGTATGATAGGTGTACTAAACTATTTCTTAGGCTTACAGATTAAACAGTCTGACGACGAAATTTTTATCTCATAATTAAAATATGCAAAAAGCCTAGTTAAGCGGTTTAAATCTACCAAATCTATTCGAACCCCTATGAGTACATCAGTGAAATTGTCAAAAGATAAAAATGGTCAAAGTATCGATCAAATTATGTTTAGGAGTATTATTGGTAGTCTTTTGTATCTCACAGCCAGTAGACTCGATATTGCTTTAGTGTAGGTATTTGTGCACGTTATCAGTCCGATCCTAAGGAATCACATTTAATTGTTGTTAAAAGAATTATCTGATATGTGAGTTCCACTATTGAATTTTGCATTTGGTTTTTCAAAGATACTAACTCGAACATTGTAGGCTTCTCTGACGCTGATTGGGCTGGATGTGTAGATGACAGAAAAAGCATTTCAGGAGGTTGTTTCTACATTGGTAATAATTTGGTTTTGTGGCACAATAAGAACCAAAATGCTATTTCATTGTCTACAGTTGAGACTGAGTATATTGTTGCTGGTAATTGTTGTAGTCAGTTACTTTGGATGAAACAAATGCTTTCAGATTATGGTCTTATCCAAGAGTCTGTGATTATCAACTATGATAATACTAGTACTATTAACATTCCAAAAAATTATGTTCAGCACTTTAAGACTAAGCACATAGATATAAGACATCATTTTATTCGTCAATTAGTTAAGGATAGCATTATCACTCTTATGTACATTGACACTGAAAAACAACTGGTTGATTTGTTTACAAAACTATTGAAAGCACTCCAATTTGAGTTTCTTAGGAAATCAATTGGCATTGGCATTTTGAACTAAGGTTGTTTTGTTAAAAAAAAGTGTTTTTTTTTTCTTTTCTTCTTTTCTTCTCCAGCTGTGGTTCAGATTATGTCGTGTGACTCAATCCTAGTGAAACATTTTAAAAGATTAACTGAAAGACTATGTCAAAAAGAACGTGGAGAGAGATCTTACGAGACTTTTCTCAATCTAGAGTAAGATATATGAGAGGTTAAATATGTATGTAACACAGACTGAAATCTTGATTGAGAAACTCTGTTTGATTGACCGTTATAGTGGAATTCTTCAGTTGATGTTAATGTCTATAATCACTCACATCTGTTTATCTTTCCATTGATCTCCACTCATTCTGAACTATTACTATTATAAACTGCCTATAGAAATGACTACTTATACGAACCTTACTTTCTCGTTCGTTATAGTGTGAAAGCTACTATTTATGCTACTTTTTTGTCTTGCTCATGAAAATTGCTATCTATATGAATCATGCTTTTTCGTTTATTTTAATTGTCAACCGCCATATAAGTAACTAAACTTTCATGCCAACAGAAATGGCTATCTATGCAAACCTTGCCTTTTTGTTCGTACTAGTGTGGCAGCTGCCGTATAAAGCATAATATTTTTTTATATAGTTTGGTTGAAGGGGAGCTTCTGTACTTCTTTAACAGGTAAACTTTTGGATTCTACTAGGTTTGAGTTCAAAGGGTGAAATTTCTCACGGATATACAAGTGTGTTGAATGCATATTGGTCATCCGTATGTCATACAGTTGATTGTTGGGAATATATCTAGTAAGTGCCAGTGTGATATCTTGGTATCCCACATCGAAAAGGGAGAGAGAGTTCCTGAATTATAAAGAAAAAATCTTAGACCCTTACATTCAATGAGGCATTTTTCCATGTGGTAGAGACCCTAGCAAAACTCCGCAGTTAAGGGTGCTTGGGCTGGAGCAATGCAATAATAGGTAATCCCTTGGGAAGAACAAAATCGTAAGAGCTTTATCCAAAGCAGATAATATCGTTGCCATGTGAAGGGTCAGGGTGTCAGAGATGGTATCAGAGCCGACTCTCCTCACCTCCGAGTATGAGCCCCTGCCGTCTCGCGTGACATGTGGGCGGGATACTGAGTGGGCAGGATACTGAGTGGGCGGGTCGATAAGGACTGGCAGGCTACCGGAGCTGGCCGGCTACTGCACGGGGACGTGCAGCCCTAAGGGGGGTAGATTGCGATATCCTAGTATCTCACATCAAAAAGGGAGAGAGAGTTCCTAGGCTATAAAGAAAAAATCTTGGACCCTTACATTCAACGAGGCCTTTTTCCAGGTAGTAGAAACCCTAGCAAAACTCCGAAGTTAAGTGTGCTTGGGCTGGAGCAATGTAAGGATGAGTGACCCCCTATGAAGAACAAAACCGTGAGGGCTTTACCCAAAACGGACAATATCGTTGCCATATGAACGGTCGGGGTGTTTCAGCCAATATAAAAATTCTTTAAAATTTCATCTTAACAGGTTTTTCAACTTTCTTTTCTTTTGTTTCACAATGGTTTGGGTTCTCATGATTAAATTCTGTTTTAGTAACTGGAAAGAGTTTCTTTTCTGCTTCTTTAATTTAGTTTGTTTTGTTTGCTTTTGAAACTTCTGATCTTAAATGCCAATCCAAAAGAGTCCCTTTGAACTTTTTTCAGTGTTGCATGTCTAGGTTCCTTAGCTCGAGCAGCCTTAAGTGCACTTGAGCAAACCTGGTCCAGTGTCTTTTGGCCTTGTCAACCGCTCAAACGAACCTCACTAAGCTCAAGCGAACTGTCGCGAATCCATTTTTTTTAAAACAGGGCATCGGAGTCTTATTTTTTAGGTTCTCTCTCTCTCTCTCTCTCTCTCTCTCTCTAAAAAAAACCCGCCAACTCTTCTTCTTCACATGGATTAGACTCGTGTTCACACCATTGAAGATTGAATTCAGCCTTCCATATCCACAGTAAGTTCAACCCCTTGTTATTGAGTTGGATTTCGGCGGTGTGGTTTTCCTCCCGCATGAGTGGCTACTCTACTTAGACATTTCAGGTGCCACAAAAAAGGGAAGTTTATTTTTGGGTACAGGTACAAACAGAGAATATTTTTTAGGTGCAAATAGTGTGACAACATGACAGGCAGGTAAATTTTCTTTGGTTTATGGCTCAGGTAATTTTCTGGAGATACTTAGATGATTAATATTCTTAATGACCTGTCAGATACATTGAGATACATTTTTTTTGTAATTTATACTCTTGATGCTTGGTTCTGATGGTTTTGGAGATACAGTATTGACTTGTTTTGTTACATGAATGTTTTATAATAACTGTTGAATGGATGCATGCAATGATATTTTGAGATATATGGTTGCATTCCTTCTTTATTTTCTTTGGTTTATTTGTTTTCTGATTTGGGTTGCTTGTTTGTTTTTCCTTGAAGGAGTTAAAGAATAAGCTTGTTGAAGAAATTGTTCATGAAGTTTAGGTTACAGTGTTTTGTGTTCACCTGGAATTGTCAAGGGAGAGATTGTAAAAAAATTAATTTATATTAATTTTTATATTTTAATTTTATGTGGCAATTTAAGGTGTTTTATGAGATAAGAACTCTTATTAGTTTTGGATAGGTTTTATAAGAGTTTTAGATATGATAGAAGTTCGTTAGGATTTAGTTGAGTATATCTCAATCTGATCTGAAGAAAGAATCCCTAGACAAGGGAGAGTTCAGAGTACAACAAGACAACTATAATTCAAGTATATCAGTCTACTATAAAACCGCTCGAGCACCCAAAGTCTCGCTCGAGCAGACCCATGTATTTTAGTTCAGTTTAAATTATGCAGCCTGGAATTTAATGACCTATATAAGAGTCATTAGGGATGCACAGAAACACTTTTGAACCTAAGCAATTTAGAGCTTCAAAAATTATTTAGAAGTGTGTTCGTGTCTCCAAAACATTGAAGATCATTCGAGTGAAATCTTAGACGAGGTTTTAAGTTTCGACAAAGGATTCTACCAGAGAAGCTGTTACAAGGATTCGTTGCAGTGGGAATCAAGTGGAGAACGGTGAACGAGAATTCGGTATATAAGCTTAGCACTGGAGGATTGAGGATTCGATTAAATAATCTGTGAGTTGTATTGTAACTGTTCGATTTATAGTGCTTGATTCTTGGACTTGGTAGTCCCGTAATTTTTTACCCGTATTGAATTTTTTCACGTAAAAAACCTATATGTCGTGTTTACTTCTCGTTGCTCATTATTCGTGGTTGTGATTGATTAAATCGGCAAAATATTATTTTCGTTCAAACGAAAAAGAAAATCATATTTTCCAGCTCTAATTGGCAACCTTGGTTTTTTGGTTAAAAACGCCAAAAAGTTAAGATTCGTCGTTTGGCAAAAAAGCAAAAAATTCAAATAGTCAAAAAGTCAATTCAAAATGCAAACTTTGAAAATATTGTATTCAAACTCCCATCACTTTTAAAATATAATAATACCTTTTATTCATTACTTTTTACTACCATTATTAATTATATATAATTGTTAATATCAAATATATCAAATGATAAAATTGTCTACTTAAACAAAAAATAAAAAAATTAACTTTGTATTCAAACACCCAATTTTTAAAAATCTAGCTTAAAAGTTAAGTTAACAAATAACTCATTTTGAACTCAATTTAATTTTTTAATTAAAAAAATAAAAAAATAAAAAAAAATTAACTTTTAAACTAGTTGCTAATCGAGCCCACTTATAATATCTCCTAAATGTTGGAAATGCCACCCCTACATCAATTTTGGACAAGAAATTTTATATAATTCGTTTTGCAAAACATTTTCCATAAGTTTTACAAATGTTCAATTCGAAATATAAATTTATAAGGTTCATCATCATACTAACGAGTAAAAAATGCAAAGATGATAATTGACATGTGTTCTTATTTTTGGTAAATTACACTATTTTTTTTTTAGGTATTTAACAAATACACAGATGTTTTTTTTAAAAATTTTTGAAATGGCACTGATGTAGACAACTAAATAACATGCCTAAAAGGCCTGTTAACAAATGCATTTTTATTTTTGAATAGGCCTAAAAAGCCTATTTGGTTATATTTTTTATTCGCTTTTCAAAAAAAATTTGTTCAAAAACAATGAAAATGCATTTATTAACAATTTTTACAAAATAGTTTTTAAAAATATGAGTTAAAAAATGGCTTGAAAATAATATTTTTTAAAACAAAATAGTTTTCAAAAATATCAGTTATTCAAGTTTACTTTTTTCTCTAAATCCCTCAAAACACAACAGAAGTCTGTCGTGAGCTCAATCGCCGCAATTGTTAAGCTAGATCTCATCGTCGTTCTCTCAAAATTAACGAGCTAAATCTCTCAGTCATCCTCATCGTCGTTCTTTAAATCATTATTGTGGTCATCTCAAAATCGACGAACTAGATCTCTCAGTTGTCATTGTCGTCCTTTCAAAATCGACGAGTCATATCTCTCAGTCGTTATCGTTTCTCATCCTTCGATATCATTCTCTCCTCTCAGTTGTCATTGTCTCTCATCCTTCATCGGCGTCCTCTGCTCTCAGTTGTTGTCGTCCTCTTAGATTGTCGTCGTTATCTCAATTATTCTCTCAGTGGTGTCATCTTAGTCATCGTCGGCGTCTTCGTCATCGACGTCTTTGTTGTCATCTTCTTTTCTTTTTCTTGATTTGGGACCAGCAAAGGTTATGATTAAAATTAGAGTTTCTAATAGTAGTACACCAAACGCATTCTCTTTTTTCAAAATATTATGAATCTATTTTTAAAATATATTTTTTAAAAAAAAATTTTAAATTACTATTTTAAAAAACACAACCAAACGCACCCTAAAGTGGACAACCAAATCAGAGGAGAAGTCAATACTATTTTAGAAACCAAAAGAAATATCAGTGTATTTGTCGGACACCTCGGGAGAGGTTTGCTTTATTTACTCTATTATTATTTAAAAATAAATTAATATATAATAAATTTTAATATATAAGCACAATTTGGTACAATAGTTTACTGACTTATTTTATTTATTTATTTATTTTTTTTTATTTTTAATCATTTTTTTCTTTCTCTATTTGTTTCAACAAGAGAAATAAGAAAAATAAAAAGACTTGGTCAGAAAAATTACAAAAAGATAAAGATAAAAAAAAATAATTTTTTTTATTGCATACTAAACTTTAAATGTACTATTACCACTTATTACCAGTGCAGTACTCAATTATTTAATTTTAATAATTTAAAAATAAAATAACAAATAATATTAATAATTACTTAATTAACCAATTCTAATGCACATAATTAAAATGACTTTATTAGTTTATTACTTTATAGAAAAAAAATAATTAGAATAATATAATAAAAATAAATACTAAATTAATTTTTTTATTAGAAGGAAAAATTGTTTGGGCTGGTTGTTAAAGGTGGAGTAAGAATGTAATTTTTAAAAATTATATTTTTATGTTTTAAATTTGAGTGTAAAATGATCTTAGCCATCGGGCAAAATATATATTTAAAAAAGAGAAGATATTTTAAAAAATCTCGGCTCTTTTATTGCGTGAATGTTTGAAAAACATTAACATAAAAACAATTAGTAATAGTTATAAGATTTATTGCATCTGTACAGTACATTTAGGCCCATTGGAAAATTAGTTTTTTTTGGCATTTTGATTAAAAATGCTAAAAAAATTAGAATTACTCGTTTAGCAAAAAAAAGCTAAAAAATTAAAAAATTAAATTAAAATACAAATTTTTATACTATTTTATTTAAACTCTTACCATTTAAAAATATAATAATATTCTTTATTCATAATTTATTTACTATTAGTATTAATTACATATAATTTTTAATATTAAATATATATAAAGATAAAATTGTTCATTTTGAATAAAAAATAAAATAATTAATTTTTTATTTAAATAATTAATTTTAAAAAAATTAATTTAAAAATTAAATTATCAAATAACTTATTTTAAATTTAATTTAATTTTTTTATTTAAAAATATAAAAAAAGATTAACTTTTAAATTAATTATGAATCGGACTCTTAATAAAAAAAAAGTATTACGTGTCAATAATAAAAAGATGCAAATACCGAAAAAAATTGTCTACTCAAAGACAGGGGTACTTTTGTATTTTCGAGGCACCTCGGAAGTTGATGTTGTGATACGACACGACACTTTTAGAAGTTAGTGCTCATAGGTTGATATTTTCAAGCCTCAGCCAAGCATTGTTCGACACGTGTACGATTGCTATGTGGCGTCCAGAGATTCACATGTGGTTCATGGCATGAATCTTGGAGCAATAGTTATCTTGGAAACTAAAGGCTAGAACCGTAGTTGCCCATGCTTGGTTTTCAATTAAAGTTCTTTCTTTTTTAAAAAAAAATAGTTTTTAAATTGTATTGTTTAGTATATTTTAAAATTTAGTAACTTTTTTACTTTTTTTTTAAAAAAGTTGTACATATTCGAAATATTTTAATTTTTTTAAAAATAAAATAAGTGTAATACCCTCAATTAAAAAAGTTAACCAATTTTACTAAAATAAAAAAATTTATGTCAATATTTTAAATACTACAATTTAAAAATAAAAAATAAAAATATTTTAGATATTTT
>JAULJZ010142675.1:0-10278 GCA_032270985.1 Heliamphora pulchella | reverse complement strand
ACCCCGTGTTACCCCCCCCCCCCCCCCCAAAAAAAAAAAACTGTGATCCAGGAAAAATAATCCACAATTGTCCCATAATTTGGCATTCAAATAAATGTGATCCATTTAATTTGGTATTATGGGACAATTGAACCTTTTTGGGATGCTAGTATTGTTGTGCTTTACCCTGTTTAGAGTTTGGATACTTACTTCTTGTTTGGCAATCGATTTGAAGTTGGTTTAAAATTAGAGATTTTGTCTTTCTACTTCAAATCTAAAAGTTAAAAAGTTTTTTTTCAACTTAAAGGCTTTTAGCCTTCTTTTTTGTTTTTACATAAATTTTTTTATATTTTAAAAAAATATTATAACTTTTATTATGCAAATTCATTTTTTTATAAAAAAATATATTTTAAAAATATATTTGTCAAAATCTATTAAACAAGATCCATATTTAATATAAAATTATTTAAAAATAAATTTTGAGAAAATTATAGCAATTTTAAGTAAAAAAATTTGCCCTTTGACTTAAATTCATTAAGCCTTTAGTTTAAAGTCACTTTATACCTCTCTCAAATAAATTTTGGCTTTTTAAGATTAAAATAGCTTTTTAAAAAAAACTTAAACATAAAACCAAGTAGACAAAGGAGACCTTACGATGGAATCTTACTCGCTCTGCCACGATCCCAAAGCTGATAAAATGAAGGAATAAGATGCACCTGAGTGGATCAATTGAAGGAATAAGACACTTGGCCAAGATTTCTCGAGTTGATTTTTATTAGTCTCAGTTTCGAGCCCATGTAAATAAAATTTTGTAATTATATATTTGGGGTCTTTGCAAATTTATTGTTAGTAGCTTTTAACTTTATGTTACTAATTTTAGACGTAAATTATAAATTTTTTCAAACACAAACAACTTCTACTACAACTTATAACTACTTTTTTATTTTATTTCAGCTACAAGCTACAGTTTTTACCAAACACTTATAGTTTTTGCTACAAATTATTACAATCTATAAATTACTAATTTTAGTAATGCCAAAGATCATCATTCTAAAAGACTAATGACTAATGTCATGTCTTTATTTACAAAGGTCCATATATACCATTACTAAAATTTCAAGAATTCCACATAATACCATAACAAAAATATAAAAAAGAAATATTCTAATTTTTCTTGTGAGTAGACCCATCACTTTTATGTTACGTATTTTACTTGATGGTATAAAAGCCATAATACTTAGCGATTGGGGGTAGTGTAATGCAAACCATACCTAGGAACACTTAAAATTTTGTTATTTCTTCATTTGGAGGTGAATAACTCATTTAGCATTTGGTGGCAAGTTGTGCAATTCAAGATGTAAGGCACTATTTTGCTATTTAAAAAAAAAAAACACAGCATTTTGTAAATATATACAACTTTAGGCTATGTTTAGATGGCAAGAATCTTAGAGTAAAAATCTAAACATTACCTTATGCGATGGTAATTTTAAATTTTACTGTCAATCACTAATGAAAAAACATATTAAACTCTAAAAATAATTATAAAATAATTCATAAATAAAAACACTTGATCTAAATATTTAAATATAATTGCATCATGTATTAATTTAATTAATTGGTAACAATCACATCCTCTTTTTCTCTCTTACAATTTACATCATTGAAGCGCACCGGATTAATGGATTTGAATTTGACGTATGCCCCGATGGAGATGGAGACAGATTTTTTTCCGGAGAATAAATGGACTTAACTTTCCATTTAAGAGTTCCATCCCCACGTTAAGAATCACATCCCCTCGTTAATTGGTAACAATCACATCCCCACGTTAAGAATTCCATTCCTCAACGTTTTTGTTTTTGTTTTTATTTTTATTTTATTTTTATTTTTTTATGTTGGTTTCAAGGGTAATTTTAAGTCCACCGCGGGTAGCCTTTCTCTGGACTTAACTTTCCATTTACATATTTTTTACATTATTTTTTAGTATTTATTTGGATGAGAATAACAAAAAATACTTTTGTGTAAAATATTTTACTTTATAATACTAAAATTGATTTAGAAAATAAATGGTGTAAATTATTTTACAATGGTAGTGCGCTTGTGGCGGCGATGGAAATAGTGGCGACAATGATGAGGGGTGGTGGTAGCGACGGTGACCAACTTCATTTTTTTTAGAAAATATTTTTTTAAGTATCACCTAAATATCAAAAATTAAAAATAAAAAATTATTTTTTTATAAAATAATCTTACATAAAATTATTCTTTATTTTAAATATTTTATTAGAAGCAAAAGAAGCTTATTTACTCCGTGAAATGGTTCATTCAGTTGATTGCCACGGTTATATAACATTTTTTGGAATTTCATGTTTTTTGGTTTTGGTGCAGAAGAAAAAAAACAAAAGCAATAAAATAACAATGCAATAGAAAAAACCTTTTTATGTTGTTGACGAAAAACGTGTTCATTCTAGCGGAAAAAAGTTCTCATAACTTTTTGAAAGTGAAAACCATTGTTAGGACCTAAATTGACAAAATATTGTAACTTCCTCACATGTTCATTATCGTCTCTAATCATCATTTAATTTGTTATCATCTCATTTCCACCACCACCACCACCACCACCCAACAACAAAAAAAGGTTTTTTCTAGCGGAAAAAAGTTCTCTAACTTTTTGAAAGTGAAAACCATTGTTAGGACCAAAATTGGCCATCACTGATCACCATTTTATTTGTTATCATCTCACCACCACCACCACCACCACCGCCACCCATCTTGTTGCCGCTATTGATACCTAGGTCCACCCTCCAGCACTACGGTTGTCATCTAGTGGCAACTTTAGAATTTGTTTTAATAGAATCATTCAAAAATTTAAATTTTATTTTTTATAATATAATAACCTTTACACTATTCAATAGTTAATCATTTATTATTAAGGCCCAATTGGCAACTCGTTTAAAAACTAGTTTTTTTACTTTATTGCATTTTTAGCTAAAAAGATAAATTTAATTCAAAGTAAGTTGTTTGGTAAAAAATTAGTTTTTTTACTTTTTATTCAAAGTGAACAATTTTATCCTTATATATATTTGATATTAACAATTATATGTACTTAGTAGTGGTAATAATAAGTTATGAATAAGAGATATTATTATGTTTTAAAAATGGTGAAATTTTGAATAGAATCTTATGAGAGTTTGTATTTGATTTGACTTTTTAGTTTTTTAATTTTTTGGTGTTTTTGTTAATCGGGCCATCTTAATTTTTTAGCATTTTTAACCAAAAAACTAAAAAGCCAAAATTGCCAATCAAGGTCTTAGTATGCACAAATGAACTAAAGATTTTAATTAATAAGTAGAATATATTTTTAATATATTCATAGTATTGTTTTGACGAAAGATATACAACTAAATAAACTTTTATAATTGAATTCCACGAGATTAATCTCACGTTTTAAAATTGCTACAGTATAATCCTATTGAAATAGTAATATATATATATATATATATATTACAATATATGTGACCAAAATGTTATATCAAACCGCAAGAAGAAAAGCAACAGTATTTACTTTTGTAAAGTGGTGGTTGTGCTCTTGAAGTTATATATTTATAATTGTGTAGAATATTGAATGTGATAATGACAAAATTTCTAATTTACGGAGCATTGTGTCGTGACTTTCTAGAATGTAAAAATACTATAATTCATCTTTAGAATATGAACACTTTGTGCAATGCATTATAAGTAATTATATATTATCTTTCTATTATTATGGAATTAATTATAATCATTAACAAAGCTAATTATACATTAATTTTTAAAGATACATAACAATAATAATAATAATAATAATAATAATAATAATAATTACTTTGATGGAGGCAATTGACCTCATCATTTAGTATGCGGCATTGCCCTGACTGTTGCCATCCGTCATCGCCATTTCTAATAATATTTATACATTTAATGAAACTTTAATTTAGACAATCATTTAACACCATAAAATATCAATGATTGTCTGTGCAAGTTAAGCAATAAAAAATATTATTCGCTTCATTTTAAAGATCACACTCCAACACAAGAGAACGCAATTCCTTATTGCAGAGAATATTATTGTTTTCCGCAATAAATGTTTGCCACTTCCAAAGAGAAAAAAAACGTTTTCAACCGAACAAAAAAGGAAGGCAAATCACCCAAAAGGATGAAGGTGGAAAGGTTTCAAAAACCAAAAAAGAAATGCTACATGCACCACATGTATGATACAAGGTATGTATATGTAACAATTAAAATTAGTTCTTTTTTAATAATTAAGTGTATATTAATCAAAATTAAAGATATACAAAACAGCTCAATACACACTCAAGGGCCAATAAAATGATAGTAGAACAAACTACCAAAAAACAAAATAAAAAACAACCCTAAAAATTCTCACCTAAGAAAAAAAACCTATACATACATGTGATCTATTTATTTTATTTTTTAATAACACTTTTTGACTACCGCATGCATATGCGGTGTATTATACACTACAACATGTAGTGTATATAATATGCGGCGCAACATGCAATTGCAACATGTATGTGTACAAATCAAAATTAATTAGTGTATATAACCCACA
Source organism: Heliamphora pulchella (assembly GCA_032270985.1). Lineage (NCBI taxonomy): Eukaryota > Viridiplantae > Streptophyta > Magnoliopsida > Ericales > Sarraceniaceae > Heliamphora > Heliamphora pulchella. The sequence goes on along the minus strand of JAULJZ010142675.1, from coordinate 5,693 downwards.
TATGCATCTTAGGCTCCGTTTGTTTTGACGTAAAATATTTTATCATGAAAAATATTTACATGTAAAATGATTTTATAAAAATAATTTTTTTTACTTGTATTTTTTGGTATTTGGTTAACATTTGAAAAATATTTTCAATGAAGGAAATTTGGTGAAGAAATTGGGTGAAAGTGTGTAAAGGCTCAATTTCAAAATTAACTTACAAGTTAATTTTTTGTAAGTCAAATTTGATCTAATGAGGTAAAATATTTTACTAAAAAAAATATTTTTCATAAGTATTATCAACCAAACAATGAAAGATAAGTAAAATATTTTATCTAAAAATATTTTACGTCAAAACAAATAGAGCTTTAAATGCAGTGTATTTCTCAAACCAAAATATCAAAAATAAATAAATATATTTATAAAGAACTTAAAATATGAAGGAAATGAAATGAAGCAATGGAAAGAACCGATAATATGAAACTCTTGCCATGTAATTTAGAGATTGCCCTTCGTACTCTTTTTTCGCATCCTTCACAATCCATATGAACCAGAAGCTCCACAATCTATCAAACAAAAATGTGAGTAATTAAAGTCCAAGAAAATGAGAAGCGATCAATTGATTGATTAGTACCTAATGGAATTTGAATTTTAAGTTTTTTGAAACTAACCAAACATTTTGTATTTCAAATATACCCTATATTAATTTGAATTTTAAATTTTAAATGTAGTTTCTTAACTATCATTTCTCTCCTCTCTGTCCTCTCTGTCTCTTAAACAGAAATCGAAAGTTATACACTCTCTCTCTCACGCAATTATAGATAAAAGTGAAAAAAGTAAGACGAATTTTAGTATATTAACATTTTATTTTTACTAGCGGTTGGCACAAGCATGCGTGTGCAATTATAAAGTAATTATAATTTTAAAATTAAATAATTAAAAAAAAATTAATAGATATTTTGTAGAGAGAATGAGAGAAAATAGGCGGTTACAAGTGGTTTTTAATAGGGAAAAGGAGTGAGGGAGACGAGATTAATTTTAGGATTATGAAAAATTCGCATAGTTTCAAAATAAGAAAATACTAAATGGGTGTTCTCTTTTTATAAGATAGTACGGATATTTTTTGAATTTCACATGCGTTGTTTGTGTCCATATATATAGAAAAAACTAAAGGGAAGCAGAACCAGAATGCTATACTTACAGACAAGGCATTTGATGATGTTTGGGTCTGCCCAAAACACTGACCAAACATGATGATCAATGCAAGATATGCTGCTCCGGAGAAGGCCATTCAATGCTCACGCTTGGATATATAAGAGCGCGCCCACACACACACACACACACACACACACACAGTGGGGAAGGTGGTATATGAGGAAAATGGATGGAAAGAATCAGAAAAGTTGATCAACTTATTGCTTTTGATAACTTACTTGCCCCTCTTGTTATCTCCTCCCACATATACCTTTAACACCAAGCAACTTGGCTTCTTGATTAGCAGATAATTACACACACATTTATATTTATATTTATAATAAGGCCCTATTTGGTATAATTTTTAAGATTTTTGCTAATTTTTGTCTTGTTTAGACTTATGTTATATTTGGGTAAAAAAAAAATTCTCATTGTCTCAACGGGAGAAACTAAAATTAAAAATAAAAAAATTCGATCAAAAAATAAAAAAATTCACAAAAGACAAAAATAAGCAACATAAATCTGCTTGTTGGCTTATTTTTAATGTTTTAAACTTTTTTCATATTGTATCAAGAAAATTTTATTTTTTTTGATTTATCTCTATAAGAGGAGTCAAATTTGCCTTAATAAGAGTAGTCAGAAAAGTATAATAATTCATCAAACAATAAAACAAAATAGATCACTAAAAAAATTTAAAATAAATAAATAAATAAATAAATTATTATCCTAAACTAGACCTACATGTATGTTGCATATGTAGCTTGCGAAAGAAGCTTAAGGTGGCTAGCTTATATTCTACCATAGTTTTGGTTTGTTTTCTTTTTATTCGCATATTTTATCTTCTCTCTTTATTTGAGAAATCCAAATTTTCATTTGCTCATCGAAGTTTGTTGTAATGTCCGTCCTTGACTCAACTTATGTCAATTATTCATTGTTATTTCAAGTTGGAGAAAAGCAGAACCTCTTAGAGGTTTTGATTTAAGAGTGGCCTTGTTTGTCAATTTAGCTTTAAGTTAGATTTTTTGTTTAAAATTATTTTAAATTAAATAAGTAAAAAATTTATTTAATATATAAATCGTAGGGATAACTTTAAAACAAAAGACAATAAATTATAAAAGCTTGACTTAAAGTGATTTTTAGCCAGAAAAGCTTTAAATCATAAAAAAAAGAAAGCTCCAGCTACAAGTCCCATTTCACTGAACTATTTAAGGATAAGTCCTATTAAAAAACCTATATTCCAATAAGTCTTTTTTATTGTCATTTTCCAAAAGTGCCCTTAATGAGAATAGAAGAGAGAGAGAGAGAGAGAGAGAGTAAGAAATTTTCTATATGCACTTAGTTTATATTTTTAAATCAACAATACTATAAATTCAGAAAATATTTTCAGAAATTTACCCAGAATTCAAAATCAGTGGTTTAAATTTGTTTGCAGTATGCCCCACACAACACACAACTAAATTTGAATACTTCATTTTAAATTCGGAGTAATTTTCTAGGTTCCTTTTCCGGAACTTTAGAATTACTGTTTTTAAATTTTAAAATGGTATAACTTTCAGTATAAATATTCATATTTAATAATATTTTTATTTTCAAACACTTCTCGTAGAGATCTATAAAACAATATTTATATTAAATATGAAACTTTTTAAAAAATAAAATAAAAGTTTTTGTTTCTATAATAAAATGATAATTTTTTCATATTGTTTTAATTATTATGTAGTGAAATATTATGTACTCATTATGTTCTCATTGTTAATGGTTCATGAAACATATAAGTTCTCATTGATATGTATTGAAATATTATATAATTATTCTTGTGTTCTCATTTGGATATCATGACACACTATATTTTTGTCGAAATAAAAAAATATTTTTATCGCTAATGTGGTACATTATGTTCTCATTATTATGTAATAAGACATTATGTTATTATTCCTATATCCGTATTACAGTATCATGCCACACTCAGCGTTTATTATCACCATATAAGTTATCATGTTGCATTTCGATAATCTCGCAGTATTCTCATTGTTACATTTTAAAATAAAAAACTCATTTCTCATTATCTCTAAGTTTCAAAATATTATACCATAATAAAAATATATAATAAGTGCATTATATAATGAGAACTGAGAACAAAAATTCACATTAATAATGTAAAATTTTACCTTTACTTTTTTCAGCTGTTAAAATGTTCGCTTTGATTTGAATAGAATACCAATAAGTATTCACAGTAATAAAATACAAACAATAATATGATATTGTACAAAATGATAATATTTTTTTTTATTTAACCAAGTGACTTACACCTATAACATCGTAACATAGTTACGACACTAAATACATTGCAGAATGAGAACTAAAAACTAAAATTCAAGTTAATAATGTGAATTAAAATTCACGTTAACTGCGAACTAAAAATATTCTCATAACAATGTGTGAGTATACTATGTTCTTATAATATTTTCATTATTTCTCATGATGTTCTTATAATTGTAGGGATTTATTGGCGTAACTAATGGTAATTTGAAATTCAAAATCACATAAAAAAAAGCATATAAAGTCTGTATATACATAACATGTTGCATGTATAAAGGAAAGTTAATTACAATGAAGTAGATAATGATACAAATGGTAATATCCTCTCCAATATAGCAAGAATATATTGGCATAAATAAAGACTATTATAAAGAAAAGTTAAAATTACAATAAAGTAGATAATGATGCAAATGATAGTATCCTCCAATATAGCATGAATATATTGGCGTAAATAATAGCCATTCGAAAATCAAAATCACATAAAAAATGAAAGAATATATATATATATATATAACTTGTTGCATGTATAAAGGGCATACATGTCTATTATTTTGATAATATTTTTTAAAAAAAAGATCTATAGGGTTATTCAATTAGTGATGAGCACTTATAACAAAACAAGTTTCTAAAATGAGACTTATAATTAATTATTCCAAAAAATTATTATAATTTTTTAAAAATTATTATAATTTTTTAAAAATTATTTGTACAAATTTTATATTCAATATAAATCTCGTTTGATAGATTTTGATGAATAATTTTTAAAATATATTTTTTTATAAAAATGGTATAATAAAAGTTATGATATTTTTAAAAAAATATATAAAACTATTTTTACGTAAAAAAAGAAAAAAGTCAAAAAGGCTAAAAACTTTTGGATTCTCAAACCAAACTTAACGTTTTTAGTTTTAAGCAAAAAGACAACATACACAACTTTAAATCAGCCTCCAAACAAGGGCATAATCAGATTAGATGACAAAGGTGCTGGAAATTACATACTACAAGAAAAGGGGGTTTTTGCGTCGGCTCTTTACCGTCGCAAATCATACTCTTGCCGTCACAAAAAGATATTTGCATCGGCATTGCGATGGCAAATGGGGGAGGCAATTGTCCGGGTCATAAAAGGGTTTTTGCGACGGTAGTAGCCGTCACAAACATTAACGATGGCACTTTATTCTTTTAGCGACGGATCTCTTTGCGACGCAAATACTTATTAAAAATTGTGTTTTTGCCGTCGCAAATGGTAGCGACGGCTTGTATTCTTTTTGCGACGGAAATGGCCGCCGCAAATACTATTTACAAACGTGTTTTTGCAACTGCACAGTGCCGTCGCAAATACTATTTTGAATATATACTTATTTGCCACCGCATGATTGCCGTCGCAAAAAACTTCTTGCGACGGTACAACTCCCAATGCAAAAAAATATTAAACTCCAGATTTTTTGGCTACGGTCTTGTGCCGTCGCAATTGTGTTCCTTTTGCGATGGCTAAATACCGACGCAACATGTGTTCATAATACATGTCTGTTGCAAATACTATTGGTTTTAGCAACGGTAACAATTTCGATGCAAAAAATAAAAATAAAAATTTATCCATCCATTCACATCCAAACATTCATTCATTTATCTATAACAATATATCAAATGTTATTTCTTTATAACAATTTTCATATCCATTCTATCGCATATCAAAATATATAAAAAGTATATATTCATCAAATACAAATCAAAATATATTAAAAAGTGCACCAAATATGTCTCAAACCAATATTTAAGTTTCAACAAGTACAACTCAAAATAAATCTTTCTTATTTCAACAAGTACAATCCAAAATAAATTTTTCTCCATCGCTAATTGTTTTGCTCTACCATCACTTAATCTTTCTCTTTCTCTAACACTTGAAAATCAATTAAAATCATTTTGAAATATGGTAAGCATTTAAATCATACAATACACTTATATATACATGAACTAATAAAATTAAGTTGCAACACACATCACAATATCACCAGGCAACATGTCGGCCAACTGCTTCTCCAATTGTGTTAATCCATTTGCGAGGCCTTTCAAACTGGCATTAGGTTTCTTTGCTTTTTGAATAAATACTTGATAATAACCTGGACCCAATGGTACTCATTCTAATTCATACAATGGGTCCTTAGTAATCAAAAGCCCTCGGCCAAATCATGTTTTAGAAT
>JAULJZ010142653.1:0-10547 GCA_032270985.1 Heliamphora pulchella | reverse complement strand
TGCCTCACATGGAACCCCAAAAAATGACTTAGTTCCCCAACAAGACTCATCTGAAATTCATGACTCATCTCAGCACCAAAGTAGTGAGAAAGATGATCATATGTCGAACTAAACACAATGTCGTCGACATAGATTTGGGCGATGAGCAAATTATCCTCAATCTTCTTGAAGAAGAGAGTGCGATCAGCTCCCCCTCGAACAAAATCAGAATTCAGGAGATGATCAGTGAGCCTTTCATACCAAGCCCGAGGGGATTGCTTAAGCCCATATAAAGCCTTTCTGAGCCTATACACATGTCTAGGATTGTGACGATCTTCAAACCCTCGTGGTTGCTCAACATATACTTTCTCTTGAATGACACCATTAAGGAAAGCACATTTAACGTCCATTTGGTACAGCTTGAAATGACGACAGCAAGCTATGGCAATTAGAAGTCGAATGGACTCCAAGCGAGCTACGGAAGCAAAGGTCTCATCGAAGTCGATTCCTTCTATTTGAGAATATCCCTGTGCCACAAGCCTAGCCTTGTTTCTAACCACAATCCCATGTTCATCACGTTTATTTTTAAAGATCCACTTCGTTCTGATGACATTAATGTGATCAGGTCGAGGGACAAGGTACCAAACTTCATTTCTATCAAATTGTTGAAGTTTTTCTTGCATAGAAATGATCTAATTCTCATCGCCAAGAGCTTCTTCAATCCTCTAAGGTTCAATAAGGGAGGTATAGCAAAAAAAAGTGATTTCATTTTCATTTTGGACTTTTTGCTTAGTCAACATGCCATCCTTAGGGTTTCCAATGACGAGATCTAGCGTATGATTCAATTTAACCCTAGCTGACGGTTCTTTGTTGTGAGAGGGGGATTCCTCAGCTTTATGAGTTGGTTCACTAACATTGGAAGCTTCACTTTCCCTAGGGTCAGTCTCAATTGTTTCACACTGAGTATCTGCACAGAGTAGAGTCATCAACAACGACATTAGCAGACTCCATGAGAGTTGAGGTTCTCAAGTTGTAAACACGATAGGCTCTACTATTGGTAGAGTATCCCAGAAAAATTCCTTCGTCACTCCTAGAATCAAATTTTTCCAAGGATTCACTATCCCTAAGGATGTGGCATTTACTACCAAATACTCTAAAGTATTTGACATTGGACTTTTTTTCATTCCAGATTTCATAGGGAGTATGAGAGGTTCCTAGCCTCATATACACTCTATTGAGGGTGTAGCAAGCAGTACTGACAGCCTCTGCCCAAAAAATTCTAGGAACACGCTTAGCATGAAGCATAACTCTACCCATTTCCTGCAGGGTTCTATTTTTTCTTTCCACGACCCCGTTTTGTTGTGGAGTCTATAGAGCAGAAAATTCATGCTTAATACCTTTCTGATCACAAAATTTTTCCACCTCAGAGTTTTTGAACTCCCTACCATTGTCACTTCTAACACAGGTTATGGAATAACCCTTTTCATTCTGAACGGTTTGACACATGATTCAGAAATACTCAAAGGTATCAGACTTCTCCCTTTAGAACCTAACCCAGGTGTACCGGGAGTAGTCGTCAACAATGACAAGAATGTATTTTTTACCCCCGAGGCTTTCAGTTCTAGAAGGACCCATCAAGTCCACGTGTAGGCGCTCAAGGGGTTTGGTGGTGGCAACAAGGTTAGTCTGTGTGTGAACATTTGATTTGTTTCCATTTTTGACAGTCACCACAAACGAGACCATTTCCACTAGCCAGTTTGGGAACCCCTTTTATGAGTTCCCTTCCAGGGATTTTGGACAGGTCTACAAAGTTAATGTGCCCCAATCTTTGGTGTCACATTTCGACCTCATCAACCAAGATCCTGTTGCAGAGAAATTCAGGTGTGGGTATGATGCAATAACAGTTATCAGATGACCTAACACCTTTAATAATGTAGATACCAGAAAAATCAATTACGGAGCAATTATTTTGAGTAAACTGAACATTGTGAGAGTTGTCACAGAATTGACCTATACTCAGAAGATTTGCCTTCAGCCCCTCAACGTAGAGCACATCCTCAAGATTTGGAATTTCGGGGGACTTGATCACTCCTTTTCCAGCAATCTTTCCCTTGTTTCTATCACCAAATGTAACGTTTCCTCTAGAGTATTCTTCAAAAGTGACAAATAAGGATTTGTCCCATGTCATATGACGAGAACATCCACTATTTAAATACCAAAGAGAAGTATTATGCATTTTTAAAGCAGTGTGAGCAACAAGATAAACATTTAATTTTCTCTTCCAAAATTGTCTATGATATTGGTCAGATGAGTTTTTAGTATTCTTCAACCTCTTAGTTGGGTTTATGTTATGACGAGGTGAGTGGTGGTCAAGATTCCTAACCTGGTCATTACTCATCCTGTGAGGTACCTTGAAGGAGCTCTCTATAGTTAAGGATAACTTGTCAATCTCATAAACAAGATAGGAGGATTGAGCGGCTAGGTCACTAAGGTGCTCAAGGACATCATACTCCTTACCTATACGTCTAGTTTGATTTTGTCTAATCGGTCTTCCAACAATGGGTTGACCATTAGAACTTTTTTTGGTAGTCTCTCTTTTTAGACGAAAGCAATTTGGTCTTATGTGACCTTGGATGTAATAGTAGTGACACGTGGGAACACTCATTTTTCTTTGAACATGATTAGCATCTTTGACATTTTCATTCTTTAAGATGGGTGAGGGAAGAGAACTAGACACACTGACGAACACAACTTTCTTAGAATCTTTAGAGATCTTGGGTTTCAGTGAAGGAGGATCTAAATAGCCGAGACCACTTTTATCTCTAAAAGTGGAGGGCAACTTGGTGATCCGAGTAGCCACTTCACTTCTTTTCATCATAGAGCTAGCTTCACAAAGGTCTTTCTCAAGCTCAGAAATCCTAGTCCTGGCGTTAGTCAATTTTCTAAGATACTCAAGTCTCTCTTTCTCAATACTAGCAAATTTGTCAGCTAGCTTTGCCTTTAAAGACTTAAGGTTGTTAATATCTAAGTTTTTCTCGATGAACTCACTCTTGAGAAACTCGTTTTCCTTTTTCAATGATTTAGATTTGGATTTGACCTTCAATTTCTCCTTTTTGAGTTTCAATCACACTTTGATAAACTCATCATAAGCTTCATGAATGGACTCAATTTCATCTTCCTCATTACCTCATTCCTCTTCACTAGTCTCATTCAAGGACTCGAAGTTCAAGGACTCGTCAATTCAAGCACTCTCACTTGAGAATTTTGGGTCAATGGAAGTCTCAGGAGGGTTTAGGGAGTCTAAGGTAGCAACAAGAACAGCAAGATTAGACTTTTCAGTCTTATCTTCAGGACTACTTTATTCAGTTTCTTCTTCTTCACAGTCATCATCCCAAGTGACTGTGAAACTCTTTCTTTCTTTCTTCTTCAGGGTGTTGGCACACTCGGCTTGAATGTGACCAAACCTATGACATTCATGGCATTGAATTCCCTGAGGTCTCTTGAAATTTTGAGGAGTTGCACGTCTATCACTTCTACTGAAAGTAAATTTCTTGTTAGACTTGGGGAATTTAGAAGAGGATTGGTTAGAATTGTTTCCCCTTTTGAACTTCACAAATTTTCTAAATTTTTTAGCCAACATGGAGATTTCTTCCTCATCTAGCTCATCCTCATCATCATTACTCTCATGGTTGTCAACAACGGAGGATTTAAGGGCCATCTCTTTACTCGAGCTGGAGGAGATTTTCTTATTAGACAGATGATTGATCTCATAGGTTTGAAGTTTGCCAATGAGTTCTTTAACTTTCAAAGAGTCAATATCATGACTCTCTTCAATGGCTGTAACTTTAGGTCTAAACCTTTCAGGCAGGGATCTAAATTTTTTTTGAATCACTTTAGAAGGTGAAAGAGGTTCTCCTAGACCAAAGAATGAGTTAACAATTTCACTTAGCTTGCAATAAAATTGGTCGAAGGATTCGTGTTCAGTCATTCTTAGTTCCTCAAACCTAGTAGTCAACATCTGAAGTTTAGAGGTCTTAACAGTTTGTGTTCCCTCGTGAGTCACCTGCAAGATATCCCACGCTTCCTTAGCAGTCTCACATTGAGAGATACGACTAAATTCTCCTGGACTTAGAGCATCATGGATAGCACCTAAGACTTTGTAATTATAGTCAGAACACTCAATATCAATCAGAGTCCACTCACTATCTATTTTTAACCTAACAATTTTAGCCGCGGGATCTTCAATGGTGCGGGGTTCATATTCGTAACGGACGGATCTCCACATCCTAAATCCCATAGAGTTTAGGAAGGCTTTCATCCTAGCTTTCCAGTAAGGGTAGTTATTGCCGTCAAAGTAGGGAGGCCTAGTGGTGGAGGTGCCCTCACGACCAAACTCAGAATTCATGGAAACAAACAGATCTATCTCAGGCGGTGAAGCCGTCAACGATAACCAAGCTCTGATATCAATTGAAAAACAGAGGATAAACCCGATTAAACCTAGAGGGGGGTGAATAGGTTAATCCACAGTTATCTTAAAAATTAATAAGATTATTTAGCATTTGACAATAAATAATCAATATCCATGAATAATAAATACAGGATATAACGTGGAAACCGTTGAGTAAAATTCCGGGGTGAAATCCACGACACCAACACAAAAGCACTTTTCACTGTGAATAAAAAAGATCCAAGCTGAAATAACAAAGGATTTACACCCGTTACCCAACGACGACCTAACTTTCTAACTTATGAAAGCTTTCCGAGCTCCTTTGAGATTCCACATATCAAAGTTGCTTCAACACCTCGATCCAAGTAGCTCAACGGCTATTGTTTTATTTGAGCAAGTCTTAAGTGTGAATGAATGACCAAAAATATAGTAAAAAAAAATTTAAGAGAGCAACACAATCTAGGTAGTGTGAATGCACTTTAGAAAGATCTAAGACTCTTAGATTGGTGCAAGGGAGTAGAAAAATGTTTGACAAAGTGTAGAAAAAATACTGTGTGCCAAATAGTCACTCCTAGCTCTCTCATAATTTTTGGTGGAAAAAAAAAAGAGATGCCAAAAGCTTATATACTATGCAGAAATTTGGCAACAAAAACGTCTCAGGGAGCTCGAGCGCCTAGCGAGCGCGCGCGAGGGCAAGAGTACTCGAGCGCGCCGCAGGCGCCTAGCGAGCGCCAAAAAAGAATTTGGTTAGGGTTTATGCACGGGCGCTCAAGCGCCTATGAAGCGCTTGAGCGCTTCTCAAGCGCATAGCAAGCGTTTAAGAGCGCTTAAGCGCTCTAAGGGCGCTTGGCGAGCAGAGGCAACTGGAAAACCATGAGCCAAGCCACAAAGGACCCAGCGCTCCATGAGCAAAGGCCACTGGAGAGGCCATCACTCAAGCGCCCAACAGGCGCCTAGCGAGCACTAGATCAGCGCTCGAGCGCCTCTCGAGTGCTCAACGAGCGAAGGCTACTGGAATTGATGCAAGAAGCCAAGCGCTCGAGCGCCCCTTGAGTGCCTAACAAGCGCCAAGCTAGCGCTCGAGCGCCTAGCGAGCGCTGAGAGAAACTGAGACAGAAAAGCACAAAAAGAGGGGCATGCAACAAAACAATGAGCCCTAAAGTGTCCCAACCCAAACCAAAATACAGACACTTGGTGGTTTTGTCGAAATACCGGAAAACATGCCAATTACATTTACATATGTCTCAATCAATTGTACAAAATTTTCAACTTTTATGCCTTCATTATAACAAATGCACATTTTTTGATCTTCATAGCTCAATCTTTTGTATCTGCACACAATTCAAATAATAGGTTGTCAATCATCTGTCCTTGTAGTACATCTGTGTTCCCTTTTGAAACCCAAAGAAATCCACTTCGGACGAGAGCCTGCGACTTCTCGAATCCAACAGCCCTAAAGAAATCAAATTCTTTGTTAAATTCGGCACATGTGTAACCCTAGCTAAAATCAAAACAGTCCCATCAAGCTTGCAAAATTCGCACTGTCTTTACAACAAGAACTCTGCTTATTACATTGTTAGTCATCCTAATAGTACCTCCTTCGCATGATTGATACATATCAAAATCTAATATCTAATCTGATTTTCCCTTACCTAAAGTAACTGTGAATACATTCAATTCTTCATGGTTGGAGCCCTTTGTTATCGCCATCTCTGATGATTGTTCTTTCCCTTACCTACCTTATATTTTGAACAATTCTTCTTCAGATGACCTTCTTTGTCACAATAATAGTACATCACTTTATAAACCCTTGACTTGGAACGACCTTTCTTATTGGACTCCTCCTGTCTCACTGTCCACTTGCCTCTGATTTCTTCACTGGCCGATGCAACCATGATCCCCTTCTGCAATGATTTGTCAGTCTCCCTCTTCTTCAATATCTGATGAAATATGAGAGTAGTAACAACCTCATCTAAACCAACTGTATCATTTACAAATATTAGTGTAATCCTCAAATGCCCATATGATGAAAGTGAGGAAACCAACAAGAGAATTACTTTATCCTCGTCCTCGATTTTTGCGTCGATAGAATTCAATTCTGTTAATATCCTGTTGAACTCGTCTAAATGGTCCATAAAATTCTCTTTCTTTACAATCTGAAGTGCATATAACTATTTTTGTAAAAACTATGAATTCGTCAAAGTCTTGAACTTGTACATGCTCTCCAATTTAGCCCAAAGTTTCATCAAATTGCTTTGATGACTTCCCTAATAAAGCTATTATCGAGATACAACTAAATTGTACTATTCTCCAAGTTCTGCATCTCTTCCCACTCTACATCTTTTATCATTTCTCTTTCTGAGAGCTTTGATTAGTTCCTTACGCGTCAAAATATTCTTCACTATTCTTCACTAACTTCTTCTTTAATTATTTTCTATATGTGCAAACCAATCTAACAAAATAATTTCAAATCGTTGATACCAACCCTATAACCACACAAAATTTAAACCCTTGCTATTCAAAACTCATGTCAATCTTCACAAACTTCCAGAATTGTATTCCGCTTGAAACTTTGTTCTCGAGTAAGTTAGCACATTAATTGAGATTGGTGAATTGCTACCAATTTGAAATCTTTGTGTTTTTTCGTGCCCAAGATTACCTTGATAATGGAAATCATCCACAACATCAATTGGGGGTGTTTGGGATTACTTAAACTAGTAACTTATAAATTGTAATTTGTAACAGAAATTGTGAGTATTTGGTAAAGATTATAACTTGTAACTGAAATAGAAAAAAAAGTAGATAAAATTTATAGCAAAAGTTATGAGTATATGAAAAAAATTATAGCATATAACTAAAATAAGTAGCAGAAAACTAAAAGCTATGTCAAAAAACTTGGTCAAACACCCACATTCATTACCAAATTCACAACCTCTCAACTTTTTTTCACTGAGAAAAGAAGGAATTTAAATTAACCCTTTTTGGGTTTGGATTTTGTACGAACAAAAGATCGCTAATTCACCAAAATGGATCTGACCTATTCTCAAGCTTTGAACATAGAAATTTGTACGGTACGAAATTACAAAATTATACATTCTCTGATCATTCATTACAGTTTCAAATTATCAACCGTCAGCACTGATACTATTTGTTGGGATTTAATCATCAATTTTCGAACGCAATCGAAAGCAAAAATTTACGCACAAAAGTAGAGAAAATAATTAACATTGAAAATTTACGTAGTTTGGCCCACACTGACTTACGTCTGCAAGCGAAAGATTAAACATTTTACAACGTCGAATATGAAAAAGTACAACCGCTCCTTACTCTTTACCAACTAACTTCTAAATTATTATCACATTTATTCTTTCTTATTTTCTCTAATCCTAGAACTCCCATCAGTGCCTATTTATAGGCACACGTAGAAACTTTTAAAATTCAAAAGTTTATTGAATAGTAAATCCTATACAAATTGAATTCCTAGTAGGTTTATAATTCCACCCAAATTCAACTCAATTACATATATACCAAATAAAATAATAAACATGACCCGTGAAATACAAGACACATGTCCAACAATTACTTTATTGGTTGAAAAATTAACAAATAAGGTAAGAACTAATGATTTGCTGACATGTATACTTTTATATTTTATAAATTCAAAAAAATTAAAAATTAGATTAAGGATTTAAGTTAGATTGAGGATTTAAGTTTAAAAGAAGTAATTATGTTCTCCTATAATATATAGTATAGAAGTATAAATGTATATATTTAGAAGCTCCCTAATTTTAATATGCCCCATTTCAAAATCTTCTATGTGATTTTTTATTCACAGTTTTTTCAAATTTACTATAAACTTTGTCGTCTTTAAAATTTTATTTCGTTCAATCAAAGGAGAAAAAAAAATTAAACAAAATAAAGTTTTTAGAAGAAAAAAATATGTTAAGTACTTTACATAACTTTTTCTTTAACTATAAGTTCGGTTAACTAACAATCATTATTTGCTGTAAGAGTCCGATCAAAGCGAGCAAAAGATAAAATAATCATCATACAAAGATGTTTTAACCAAAATTTTATACCTTTTAAATTCTTTAATTCTATACAATAAACTAATAAAGTAAGAAATTTGAATCAAAATATTAAAAAAAAACTATTTAGAAAAAACTCGATAGTGGGGGCCATTTTACAACACCAAATAACATAATTTAAAAATAGAATTTTAAACCCAAAAAAATATTAAAGAACCCTAACAAAGCCTTATTGCCTGATTTAAGTTTTCAGCTTTGAGATCGTAGCAGCAGCTACAAAGAATCTCTCATGCAACTGAAAAATAAGCTTTGGGAGGTGGTTTTGGCCATTTAATAAGGTAAAATTGTTTCAAGGTTATTTGAGTTTTAAATAATAGTATTTCTCTTTATATATTGAAAATAAAAATAAAAATTAATTTTAATTCAACCGTGCAATGAGTATTGACCAATTGATATAAACCTATTGATTTGTATTTTGCAATAGAAGAAATTTTCGTATGCCTAATTTGTCTATGGGAAACTCGCTTAGAAATGACAATAGAGGAGGGACACGGAGAGGATGAATTATTTAATTTTTATTTTTATTTGATTTGGATGAAAAGGTGAGAAGAATATGAAAAAGATAGCAGAAAAGAGCGAGGGCGAGAATATCTTGAGAGGAGTTCATAAGTTTTATTGAAGTAATATTGATAAAAAAAATATAAATAATGTAACAAATAAAAAACAAAAGTTGATGATTAATTAAAATAAAACATAATATATGTAATAAGAGATAAATATAATTTTCTTATGCTTCACTTTTGTTAGGAATTTTGCCCTCAACAATATTCGCTTTTTGTTTGGCAAATCTATGACAAATGAGCATTTAAATTATTTGTTTTATTCATTGATATTTTGACACTTGTTTTGTTCAAGTTTTAAGTTTAATATTGTAAGGCCGCGCAAAAAGAGCAAAAAACATCAAAAAGTAGCCTGAGGTATCAGACTGCCCGACAGACCGCTTGAGCGGTCCATTGCACCTCTCGATATCTCATACTCTGCAACAAGAAACTGTAGCACAGGTTTCACCTCTCGAGTGGTGAATAGACCGCTCGAGTAATTCTCGGCGAGACAACTTTCAAATACAGCAGCAGTTAGGGTTTTGACAGGCTTCTATAAATAGGATAGGCAGGCTCCTATTAATAGGATAGTTAGGGTTTTATATATGGTGCCTCTTTTTATATTAAGAAGACCTAGCTGTCACAAAGAGCGCTTTTGAAGTTATTCATCATACTCGCAAGCTAGTCTACAACAATTTGATGATTTTTTAGCCTCCGCTCATTCAAGCCAATCATCAAATCAATCAAACCTTCAATGTTTTGTTCATGTTCGTGGAGTCGTTTGAGAGAATTCTCAAGTGTTGAAGTCTGGTGGAGGATTCCGTCAGTATTAAAGTCTAGTGGTGGGTTCAAACGCCGGTCAAGTATAGGAGTTAGTGTACGTGGATTCGGCAGGAGTAGGTTTTCAAACATTTGGTTGTGGGTGCAACGTCGGTTTATGAGATTCTCTTGTAACCAACGATTTTATAGTGTTTAATTTTCTAGATCCGGAGTGGTCTCGTGATTTTTACCCGATTTGAAAATTTTTACGTAAAAATCGTCGTCTCATGTGTGATTGTATTTGTTTTTAGGGTAAATTACACTAACCTCCCTTGAGATTTGGGTCAAATACAGTTAAACTCACACGTTTGGGATAATTACACTGACACCCCTTACCGTTAATTACTTTTGAACGACGTTAATATAAATTTTTAAATAACAAAAATACCCCTTCCCCATCCACCAATTTGTCTCTCTCTCTTTCCCCTTTCCCCTTTCCCCTTTCCCCTTCCCCCAATCTGTCTCTCTTTGCCGTTCAAAAAAACCCCAGGCCCCAACCCACAATCGCTCTCTCTCTCTCTCTCTCTCTCTCTCTCTCCACAATCTGTCTATCTCCCTCCATCTCTCTCTCTCTCTTTATCTCTCTCTGTCATCTCTCTCTCTCTCCTCTCTTTCTCATCTTCCCCCCCACCACCCACCACCGCCGGCGCCCCTTCCGATGGCTTCCACAGCCGG
>JAULJZ010142642.1:0-10547 GCA_032270985.1 Heliamphora pulchella | reverse complement strand
TGAGCTCCGGGAAAGCCGACAAGGGGCGGCGATGACGGCTGGAAGGTCATCGGAGGACGGCGAGCGTCTGGTGGTCGGCGGCTAGGGTTAGGTGGCGGCTGGTTCTGGTGGAGGCTAGGGCTTGTGATAAGCTAGGGTTTTATGGTTCTGATTCCATGTTAAAAAAGAAAGAAAGAATATGAAAAGTGTGTATCCTCATTGAGAGACGTACACACGTATTTATTAAGTAATGAGAGTATACAGTAAATATTGTGGGCATCTCCACAGGTTATTATTAATACTTAATATATTAATACTAAATATATTTAACAGCAAAATCCTGAACAAAATAGCCATTGGAGCCTTGGGATGCTTTCTCTCTCTAGGCGCTTGAGCTGCCAACTTATAAAGCTGATAGCACTGGATGTTCAGACTGCCATGCAGACTGTTCTGCTGTTCAGCTGCACCGAGATGACTGCCAACTTTTTAGCAAACCCAATGGTTGTAATCATATATACCAGTAATGAGTGATGCTACGCACCCACTAGCCTGTGAGATCTACATCATCTTCAACCTTTAAAAAACCACCAATCACTCTTCTTCTCCAGGTGACCTTTGGTTTGCACTTCAGCCATACAAAACTGAACTAACATATACCCATGAACTGAACTAACAGCCCAGAATTTCAGGGAAGGCCAACTGCTCTGGGGCAAGTGCTGAGATTAAAGAACTGGGGGGAGTTCCAAATGACCAATTTGATTAAATCAAAAGATCTGTACCCCAGTTAAAAGCTGCCGATATAACATCAGAAAACTCCAATAGATGCAGGCCTTCACAAGTGCACCAGCAGAATCCAACAACAAACCAGATTGCAGAGAAGCTGGGACAGATCCGCCCACTTCCTTGTCCATCAATGCCTGAAGTGAAGAAGAAATAATACCAGTGCCTCCATCAAAAACAATATCGCAAAATTCTTGTAGATTCTTCATCACGTGTCATACCAATCAAGCTGACCTTGGAAACCAAGAGATCCCATGGCCAATGGCCAAACCAAATGGTCAGATGTAAAAACGCCCAAAATTGTGCCATGGTTGACGAGAAAGGACCATGAATGATATCTGAGATGTTACAAATAGGCTCCAGAAGATCTCAAGTGTCACCATAACAAAATTCTACCAAGGTAGAGTGAAAACGCCATGGTAGCCAAGCCAAACCAAACCATTAGCTCTAAAAACTAACATTGAATAGTAGTTTAGGACCATTTAAATCCGAAGAACGACACCAAAAAAAAGAATGACTAACCTTGGATCTTCTTCATATAATAATACGATATGCTCTTTGATAAATCCCAACTATGAGGAAAGCCACGTCTGGAAGTCTAGATTACCAAAATAACCTCACACCTCATTACCATTGCCACTCGATCTGCGGTGGTAGATCACAACTAAACATTAAGATCTCACATTCACCAACACTACTCCTGAAGTCAAAACCAGATCTATAGAAAATCTGGAGCTAGATCACCATGGGAGTCTTTGGGGAGAGCTTTCTCTAGATGGAGAAGTGTTAATATATATTGAGTATTAATAATATCCTATGGGTATGTCTACAGTATTTACTGTAGTCTCTCACTTCTTAATAAATGTGTATGCCTCACAATGAAAATACACTTTCCGTATTTTTTCTCTTATATTCTAACATGGTATCAGATCAAGAAACCCTAACCACCACCAACAGCAAAACCCTAATCCTAGCCGCCAACAACCCTAGCCGCCAACCACCAGACACCCTTGTCAACCTCCGTTGGCTCTCCAGAAGCCCTCGCCGACCCTCGTTGGCCTTTTAGAAACCCTCGCTGACCACCGTCGGCTCCCCTAGAGCCTGCAACGACCCTCGTCGGCTCTTCCAGGGGAGTCGCCGACCCTCGTCAACCCCTCCAGGGGTGACGTCGACCACCGTCGGCTCTTTTAGGGGTGTCGCTGACCCTCGTCAGTCCTTCCAGGGGTGACGTCAACCACCGTTGGCCCTTCCAGGGCCTCTGCCCACCACTGTCGGCCCCCTCTTGGGCCTGCGCCGACCACTATAGGTCCTTCTTGAGCCTCGCCGACCACTCCCAGACCTCCAACAGGTCCCTTCAGTAGTTCGCCAGACCTTTCTCTCTCTTTTCCTCTCTGCATCATTCTGCCAGTGTACATGGGTGTAGTTCAATGATGTCTGTTGGTTGGTGTGGTCCTTTGTCATACCTCCGTGTGGATTGAGATTTGTGTTTCGTGGTATTTTTAGTCCCCTTGTTGCTGAACAAGGATGCCAGAAGACTCCGTGACCTGCGAATCCCAGGTTAAAGCTGGACGACAGCATACCACGGAGGTGTTCTCGTCATCCACACGGTTGGTTGATCGGCGACTTGATGGCGCCAATGGTTATGGAAGAAAAGTGTTCTTAAATCTCTTCAAGGCATGGAACTCGATTCCCACCTGTTTGATGACCGCCCATTACAAACATCAGCGACCTTCCAGATTTGGACCCAGGATAATGCTCGGATATTTAGTCAGTTGCTTAACTCGATGGATCCTTCCGTTCAGGCTTTGGTGGCGAACACTGATACTGTGCAAGAGATTTAATCCTCGTTAGAATCGATCTATTCATCCAGTAATGATCTCTCCAGCCTATATAATGTCATGAAAGGTTTCTTTCATTCCTAGCAGTCCAGGAAGCTTCTTCAGGATCATTTTATGCAATTCAAGATTTTGGCTGACGAGTTTAATCGCCTTCTCCCGTTCACGAATCAGTTGTCTCAGTTTCAGCAACAGAGATAGCAACTTTTGGTAGTGTGCTTCTTGGCCAGTTTGGACTCCAAGTCTGACTCAGCGCGCTCTCAAATCCTTACTGGGGCAGACATTCCCACTCTCTTCGAGACATTTCGACATGTGAGTCGGGCGGCCCGTCAGGATGAGTCTGGTGGTATTGGTACATCCCCTATTGAGAATTCTGATCAGTCCGCTTTTGTGGGTTTTCACGGTAGCCGTAGCAGTCGAGGCCGCGGTTGTGGTGGCGGTAGCATGTCTGGTCGTAGAGGAGGTCGTGATGGTGGTTGTGAGACCCGTACGTGCCACTATTGTTGAATCTGGGGACATTCGAAATGACTGTTACAAGCTTCATGGGAAGCCCCCACTGGTGGCAATTGCCACATCTGATTTCAGCTAGCAAGATTATGTCCAGCTAAGCCCTCAGGGGGCGCCCAACTCGACCAAACGAGTTGTTGAGATGACAGCCGCAAAGTATGACCAGTGTATGTATAGTTAGATTGGACAGAGAAAGAGTTCCTCTGAGGTACCAGCGGCTACCTTTGCAGGTAATCTTACTGCATGTGTGGCTACTGCCCACACCTGGGTTGTTGATTCTGGCGCTTTCGCTTACATGGTTAGATCATCAGGTATTCTATCAGATTATAAGCTAACTCCTGGTCATGCTGGTATTTTGGTGGCTAATGGATCCTCCTTAGCTATTGAGGGTTGTGTTGCGACACCGAATCCTGCTATTTCTCTATACAATGTCTTGAATATTCCTGATAATCCTTTTAATCTATTATCCATTAGTCAAATTACTACTAATTTGGGTTGCTCAGTGACATTCTTTCCTGATTCCTGTATTTTTCAGGATCTTACGACGAAGAGAATTATCAGTAGAGGACGGGTCTCGAGGGGGTTGTACTTACTAGATGCTGCTCCTACTTAGGCGTATTTTGCCTTGTCTTGTTCTGCTCTTGATATCCATTGTCGTCTTGAGCATTTTGGTTTGTCGAGTCTTAAAATTCTTTATCCTAATTTACGGTATGTGTCTGCTATCGAGTGTGAGTTGTGTCGTCTTCCCAAGCATCTGCGTGTGCTTTTCTAGTCTCGAGTCAATAAAAGAGCTTCTGCACCATTTCAATTAGTACATTCTGATGTTTGGGGACCTAGTCCGGTCCGGTCACCTCTTTATTTGGTTTTCATTATTTTGTTAGCTTTGTCGATGATTACTCTCGTGCCACATTTATATATTTAATGAAAAATAAATCTGAGGTATTATCGGTGTTTACTCAATTTTGTATGACTGTGCAAACTCAATTTAGTACTTGTGTTCGGGGATCTTGCATAGTGATAATAGGGGGAGTATTTGTCTAATGCCATGAGGGAGTTTCTGGTGGGCCATAGCATTTTCCATCAGACGTCTTGTCCTGATACCCCCGAACAGAATGGGGTGGCAAAACGGAAATATAGACATGTTTTGGAAACAACTCGTGTTATTCTCTGTCATATGCATATTCCTTATCATTTTTGGAGTGAGCCTGTTCTTACGGCATATTATCTTATTAATCGCATGCCGTCTACTGTGTTGGGTCATGTTTTCCCGATGTCTGTGTTAGCTCTTACTTCGCCTGTGCACTCCTTGCCCCTAAAAATCTTTAGTTGTACATGCTATGTGCGTGATGCCAGGCCCCAGGTTACTAAACTTGATGCTCGTGCCCTAAAATGTGTGTTTTTTAGCTATCCTCAACACCAGAAGGGCTATCGGTGTTACTGTCCTACGCTCCGTCGTTTTGTTGTCTCGGGATGTTACATTTCTTGAGTCGACCCCATTATATTCTGCTTCTCCTGTTTCTTCTTCAGGTCGTGAGTCTCCTCCCTCCCCCTTATCTGTCGATTTTTTGGTCTCTCAGATTACTACTGATACTCCTGCAGCCTCTTCTTCGCCGCTCTCGGCACCACCTCCTGCCGCATCGTCCCCGCGTGATCTGACTCCTACTGAGCTAGTTCTCTCGTCAGCTGATCCGCCAGTAAGTGAACCCTCTATTACTGCTCGTCGCCCTTATTGCATCTGTCGGGATTACCCCTGTTATGTTAACTCCTATAAAGGCTTGTTAGCTTCTTTACGTGCCTTTATTTTTACGATTGATACTACTGCTGTACCTGGTAGTGTTTCAAAGGCATTCTCACATCCTGGTTGGCATTCTGCTGCTATGTTGGAGGAAGTGTCTGCACTAGATTACAATGCCATTTGGGACCTTGTTTCTCTTCCTTTTGGGAAGCAGGTCGTCGGCTGCAAATTGGTCTACACTGTAAAGGTGAATCATGATGGTTCTTTGGCTCGCTTGAAAGCACCTTGTTGCAAAAGGTTATGCCCAAACTTATGGCGTCGACTACTTTGAGACTTTCTCTCCGGTCTCCAAGATGACTTCCATTCGTCTTTTTCTTTCTCTTGCCGCGACTCAGAACTGGTCGTTTTATCAGTTGGATGTCAAGAATGTATTTTTCTCCATGGCGATCTTCAGGAGGAAGTCTATATGGAGCAACTTCCTGGTTTTGTTGCTAAGGGGGGGGTCTGATCTTGTGTGTCGCCTTCGTCGTTTTTTACATAATTTAAAACAATCTCCCTGAGCTTGGTTTGGGCGGTTTAGCATGGTGGTGCAACAGTTTGGTCTGCGACAGTCAAGAAAAGATCATACTGTGTTTTTTCGTCGGACTGCTTCAGGCTGCATTCTCCTAGTTGTTTATGTTGTTGATATTGTCATCACTGGCGATAACCGCGTTGGGATTAGTAACCTGAAGGTCTTTCTGCAGACACAGTTTCAGACTAAAGATCTTGGGCACCTGCGGTATTTTTTGGGGGTCGAGGTGGCCAGAGGTAAGCATGGGATTTTTATTTCTCAGAGAAAATATGTGGTTGACATTTTGGCGATGCCAGCCTACTTAATGCAAAAACTGTGGAGTCCTTGATGGATCCAAGTGTAAAACTTCTTCCCGATGACGGTGATGTGTTTCCTCACCTTGACAGGTATCGCAGAATAGTGGAAAAACTTAATTATTTAACCACCACGACCAGACCAGATATTGCCTATCCTGTCAGCCTTGTGAGTCAGTTCATGTCTAATCCTCGCATCCCACATTGGAATGCAGTGGTTCGTATCATACCGTACCTCTATTCCAACCCTGGGAAGGGTCTACAGTTCTGTGATCGGGGTTACTTCTATACCGAGGGCTATTCTGATGCAAACTAGGCAAGATGCTCGATTGATAGGAGATCCACATCAGGGTTCTCTGTATTTGTTGATAGGAACTTGGTATCGTGGAAAAGTAAAAAGCAAGATGTGGTGTTGAGGTCCAGTGCTGGGGCAAAATACAGGTTTATGGTGTTGGCAACATCCGAAATCATATGGGTTCGACAGCTTCTCACTGAATTAGACGAACCGCCTATGGGTCCTACCAAGTTGTGGTGTGACAATAAGTCTGCTGTCTACATCGCTACCAATCCAATGTTTCATAGGCGAACAAAGTACATCAAGATCGACTGTCATTTCATCTGCCACGAGTATAAGAAAGGCACTATCGATTTTGGTTTTGTTTGATCTGGTGAACTTGCTGACTTGTTTACTGCTGTCTGGGCCCCGTGTTCACTACATTTGTAAAAAGTTGAGCATTATCGATATCTATGCTTCAACTTGAGGGGGGTTTTAATATATATTGAGTATTAATAATATCCTGTGGGTATGCCCACAGTATTTACTGTAGTCTCTCACTTAATAAATATGTGTGTATGCCTCACAATGAGAATACACTCTTTCCGTATTGTTTCTCTCATATTCTAACAAGATGCTCTCCCCTTTTCAAAGTGATTTTCGATTTTGGTGGTTCTAGGATTCATATATTTAATGTTTAATTTCTTTTTATTTTTTTAAAAATCAAAAATATTATTTTTTGGTAAAAAAAAAAAAAACTTAGTTCAATAGCTATGCAAAGTGAGTTTAGAATATTTAGATCTTAGAGTTTTTTTAGGTTAAATTCATATAGTTAATGTTGTTTTAACTTCCATGATTGTGATTCAAAAAAATAGTTTTTAAAATATTTGTTCAAAACTTATATAAAATAAACTTAGAATCTTTAATTCTTGGTTTCTTTATGTTAGATTTGAATATTTAATGATGTTTGATTTTTTAATGTTTTTTTAAAACAACTATAAAAATTAAGACATGTTGGATCATCTCTAGAAAGTGAACAAAAATCATTAAAACTACCTTAAACTTTAATATTTTGATTCTGGAATAAAAACATGTGTCAACTAAATTAGCGAGTTGTGCAAAAAAGAAAAAGTTCACTGCTTTCATTACTGTTACCGTTATATTACGACTGTTATGTCCCGAAACAGCGTAACAGCTGCTGCTACCATCACGACAACCGCTACCGCTATTAAAGTTATGGTGGATATATGTCTAAGTATTGAGTTCATTTAATTCTCATATCAAGAACGCTGAGACTTGGCAAAATATTCGTATTATTCCGTTGAGTATTTTATGCATAATATTAGAGTTTATACATAGTTCTATAGTAAATTCGAATTATTGAATATGCTTTCTAGGTGAATGCTCGAATAAAAATGTCGGACACATCATATGTCAAATGGTCTAAATATCTCTTAATGGGGGATCTCTTCTCATTAAATAGAAAAATATTACCATAATTTCAGTCTATAATCACTCCTATCAATCAATCTCCATTAATCTCCCTAAATTAACCTACAATCACTTTGTATCGTAATTACAATACAATTAATCTCCCTAAATCAGCCTATAATCACTCCTATCAATCAATTTCTATCAATCTCCCTAAATCACTCCTATCAATCAATCTCTATCAATCTTCCTAAATCAGCCTACAATCACTCATATCAATCAATCTCTATCAATCTCCCTAAATCAGCCTACAATCACTTTGTACCATAATTACAATATAATCAATCTCCCTAAATCAATAATTACAATAATATTATTGTAAGATATTACAACTGACATTCCCCCTCAAATTGATGCTGGTGGATCACAAAGTATCAATTTGTCAACTATGAATTGATGCCGGTAACGAGATAGAGCTTTAGTAAACACATCAGCCATTTGAAACTCACTGGAAATGTAAGGGAGAGTAATCACATGTTGGCCAAGTACTTCACAAATAAAATGACAATCTACTTCAATGTGCTTTGTGCGCTTATGAAGGGGAGTAGGAGTAAGCTAAAGAACACAGAGTTCACCCAACAGACCTCGAAGCCAAACAATCTCAGAGCATGTAGATGACATAGCATGATATTTAGACTCTGTTGAGGATTTAGAGACTGGATCCTGCTTCTTATTCTTCCAAGAAATAAGAGTATCACCAAGAAACATGCACTAACCAGTAACTGAACGACGAGTATCAGGTCAACCAGCTCAATCTGCATCACTAAAACCCATAAGTTGTAAAGAAGTCCCAGTAGGAAAAAATAACTCACGACCAGAAGTACCCTTCAGATAAAGAAGAATACGTCGTCAAGCGACCAAGTGAGAATGGCAAGGAGCCTGCACAAACTGTCTAACCTGCTGTACAGCATAAGAAATATCAGGTCGAGTAATTGTCAAATAATTCAAACTCCCTACCATCTGCCTATATGACGAGGAATCAGATAATAGCGTGTCATCCTCTTGCTATAACTTCAAGTTGACCTCCATAGGAGTAAGGACCGAGTTGCCGGACTGAATACCAGCTAAGGTGAGAATCTCTTGAGCATACTTGTGCTGATGCAGAAGTGTGCCAATCGGACAGCGGTGTACTTCCAGACTAAGAAAATACTGCAGAGGACCAAGATCTTTCATATGAAATATAGTGTTGAGATGCACCTGTAGTTGCTTAATCATCTGAGGATCAAACCTTGTAACAACAATATTATCCACATATACAAAAAGCATAGCACGCCTAGTAGCAGATGTTTGGAGAAAGAGAAAGGAGTGAAACTGACTCTAAATAAAATTAAAGTCAAGAAGAGTAGAACGAAACTTTTCAAACCAGGCACATGGTGCTTGCTTCAATCCATATAGAGACTGTTTCAAATGGCAAACCTCAGAAGAGGAGTGAGTGAACATATCAGGTGGAGGAGTCATCTATATTTATTCTTTGAGGTCTCTATGTAAAAATGCATTCTTTACATCCATCTGTCGAAATGACCACCTTTTCGAGACGTCAATAGCCATAACAGTGCGAACAGTAGTCATCTTGACCACAGGTGGAAACGTCTCCGCATAATCAAGCCCATACTCTTGTTGATTCCCAAGAGCCACCAGACGGGCTTTATATCTTTCGAAAGAACCATCAGGCCGTAGCTTTATGGTATAAACCCATTTGCAGTCAAGAAGTTTGACGCCATCAAGACAGGGAACAATATCCCAGGTGTGATTGTCTTGAAGAGCCTGAAGCTCTTCTTGCATAGCTTGTTGCCAACATGCTTGAGTAGAAGCCTGAGTATAAGACTCAGGTATAGTAGTAGTATCAAGAGTGGCTTGAAGGGCTGTATGAGAGAATCCATGCTTACCCGGAGGACGTGAAATTCGAGATGACCAACGGGGTTCAGTCGGGACAGAATTAGGCAATGGGAGAGGTGGATAATGTCTTTGATACACAACCCCTGACTTAAAGCGTTCAACAGGACAAGATATATCATCAAAAATAAGAAGCAAAACTGAAGAGGAATCATGAGAAGCAGAAGACTAAAAGAAATATTAATTTTCAAAGAAAACCACATTTTGAGAAATACGAAGTTAATTAGGAGCCGAATCATAACGCACAAATCCTTTATGGACATTACTATATCCAAGAAAAGCACACTTAACAGCTTGAGGAGCAAGCTTGTGACGTTCAATTGATGGTAAGTGAACAAAGCAAATGCAACCAAACATATGAAGAGAGTTATACTTCGGAGCAACACCAAATAAACGAGAATAAAGAGAATCAAAATCGAGAACTTGGGAGGGTAGACGATTAACCAAATAAACAGACGTAGATAATGCTTCTACCCAGAACCTAGGGGGTACAGAAGAGTCAATTAACAAGATACGAATAACATCCAAAAGATTACGATTCTTACGCTCTGTGACCCCATTCTGTTGAGGAGTGCAAGAACAAGAATGTTGGGAGAGAATACCCTTCATTCTTAGATAAGATTGAAAGTCATTGGACATATATTTCCCCCAGAATCAGATCGTAGAGTCTTAATACAAGTAGAAATTTGATTCTCAACAAAGGCAACAAAGTTCTGAAAGACCGAAAAAACATCAACTTTAGAACGAAGAAAATATACCCAAACGAAACGACTATAATCATCAATAAACGTCACAAAATACTTGTATTGTGCATGTGAAATAACGGGACTGATGCCCCATACGCCAGTATGAATAATCTCAAAACAAGTAGAAGCCCAACTGCTATGCAAAAGAAAGGGTAAGGATTTGCTTTTACCAAGTTTACAAGAACCACAATCGGAAGACGCAATAGAAGATGAAAACAAATCTTTATTGCCCAAATAACCGTGTTTCATAAGATGAGTTAAAACAACAGAATTGGGATGTCCCAATTTCTTATGCCAAACATGACTATTATGAATAATAGTAGTACAACTGAAAGAAACAGATTAGGAATGGAAAACTGGAAAGGAAAGAGACGTCCCACTTTAGGCCCCTTTGCTATCACTTTCCCCGACGCTTGATCCTGTACACGACAACGATCATGATC
>JAULJZ010142631.1:0-10547 GCA_032270985.1 Heliamphora pulchella | reverse complement strand
GGGAGTGTTTCATGTATTATTTAGTTAGAAATTGCATGCCTTAGGACTTAGAATTTTTCTTTTGGTACTTGTTTTATTTAGCATTCTATGTACATATCTTATGTATTTTTCATATTTGATTTTGAATGTTCTCTCTTTGCTTCTATTTTCTTTATTTGCATGCATTTGAGAAAATTCTATTAAAGAACCAATGATGATTAGTAGAGGCCAACCTTATGGTTGGTCGAACGGGGTGCCTAACACCTTTCCCGATTCGTACCTTAGCAGTCCCCGAACCCTTTTCTCTGGTTAACGTTTTCAAAATCAGTAGCCATTTTTATTTTTCTTAGTTTTTCTCAAAAACTAAGTGGCGACTCTATTTTCAATAAAAAAATGAGGTTTTCAAAGGTTGGTTTTCAAGGTGTTAAAATATTTTTCAAACATATTTGAATTATCATATTTTTGACCATTTTCCAAAGGACCCCTAAATCCCAACGCCACAGTGACGTGCATGGTTAGATGCGGGTGTTAGTGCACTGTTAGGTGCGTGGTGTTTGTTCATCGTTAGGTGCGTGTGAGACCCCGACCCATTTTATTTTAGAAATGATTTAGTGTTGATGGGAGTAAGAATTAAAACTTGAGCTTGGTGATGTTTTGAGTTTGCGTACGCATGAAAGGTATGTTAGAGAAAAAAATATGAGGTTCTAATGGATGTTTGGATAAAAATATGTGAAAAGTGTGTGAAGAAAAGTGACATACCTTCACTAATATGGCCATAACATTTTGTACAAAATGAATTCTTGTCACACCCCAAACTCCGAGTCACGCGAAAAGCCACCGAACAACCACCAACACCAGTTTTGTGAAAATATAGGTTTTCATACATTTCAAATCCACCGGTTGAAACCAATGGAATACCCAAAATGTATCTCTCATAAACAAAAGACATACAGTTTCAACATGTATACAGTATATTGCCTTATGGCGTACAAAATCTGCCTTCAGGAACAGGCATACCAAAAAGGGAAAACTACTAAAAAGTCTTTCGTCATCATCATCATGGGCACCACAAGATCTACTCAAGATCATCCTCCAAGTCATCACCTGAAAATGGTTTTATATAGAAAATCCCACCCGTGAGCCGAATCCCAATAGAAACAGACTATAAAGCTGTAAAGCAGGCAAGATATGCAGTCATATAGCAGGTGCTAAGTCAACTATAGAGCTGAAAAAGTTTGACATCATAAAATCCCAAGTTTTCCCATAACTCTCCAAAACAGTTTTTCTTTCACAACCAAGCATTTAAACAATGCAAAACAACATTTTACAGTTGAAGGAAAACAATAACCAAAACAATACCTTCCCACTTAGATCACATACCAAGGAAAAAATAAAACTGTTATTAAAATATCGTTCCCTCACAGAATGTACCATCGTGGAAAAAGAAGAAGAATATGATCCTATGTACTGACTCCATCACAAGAGGATTGAGGTAGCAACTATAGATTCCTGCCCATTAACTAGTCTTGAACCACTTAAGGCCTGCTAGGTAATGACAAGTTCTACACGGAGTACCATAACGAACAACTTAATTTACGGGCGACAACCCGAGGGAACTAAGCACCCAACCATCTCAATTTACGGGGACTAACCCGAAGGATCTGAGTACCTACGCTGCGCACGTTTCTGGACTTACACCGAGGGCAACTCGTGCCAAATACACGTCATCCCGGTACTTCTAGATAATCTTCTAAAAATAGTACCGTAGCTCAACTATAAAAAATATTTCCTCAAAACAATATATTATACATGTATAAAGATCTATCCATCAACATGGAGGTCAACATAATATTTTAAAAATGTTTTTCCCCGTTTTCAACAAAACGTTTTAAAACCTGAGACTCAACCCCGAAGGCGAGGTCCAAACCTCTAAAACATAAAATGTTGAGATTTTAATCAAACCCACCATTTTCAACCATTTTTAAGAACACCATTTGAAAATTATAAAACCAAAAAAACCTCATAACTCCATCAAAAAAACATCCCACGTTGAAAGCCAGAACCAAAAACATCAAAAGTCTCAAAACTGCTCAGACCGATCAATCTGTTAGAAGGACCGATCGATCGGTCCCAACCGAGTTTTGGTTTCTCAGAAAATAGGTCAGGTTTTCAACACAAAAACATATATAAACATGAAATTAAATCCCCCAAACACCTGTTTTAATACCCATGGGTATACAAAAACCCAAAACAACCTCAAAGCCTCGAAAAGGATTCTAAAATCCGATTTCATTCAACCGAAACAACGAAAAATGGTGTTAAACCAAAAACCCGATTTCCTCGATCATAAACACCTATTTTGAAAACTATGAACATTCACAAGTTCATAACATGAAATAAACTAACTAAAAGCGAACAACATGCTTTTAATCAAAACAACGTGGTTTAAACATGAAAAACGGCCTTTAAAGCACTTTCAGGCAATATCACTCTGTGAAAACACCTATAATTGCATATATCATCCTTAAACATCCATATAGTCTTGGATCCTACTTCAAAGGGTTACAAACCCGAAGCTTTACCAACTGGTGAAAAGACAAAGCCGTCAAAACACAATTTCATTCGGACGAAAGTGAAGCCCACAGCGAGTACTTCAAGAATCCGCCCTCCAATCACCAAGATCCGATCCCGAACACACCCAAAGCCTAGAGAGAAGGCGGAGCTAGGATTTTAGGGTTTTAGGAGAGGAAAGAGGAAGCTTACAACATAAGCTTTGCACAATTTCCAACCATTCCGCTGCCTTTTAAAACATTCTATTCGAACTGACCGATCGATCGATCGGTTAGCCAATTCACTACACTGCTGTCCCAACTTCAAATGATGATATCTCCCTCGTCTGAACTCCAAATAGGGTCATTATTATGCTCAAACGGAAGCCCCGAAAGTCTACTTTCCAATGGTTCAAACCTCATATCAAAATTCATTTTTTGTAAAGAGTTATGGCCAAAAAGGTGAAGGTATGTCACTTTTCTTCACACGTTTTTCACATATTTTCGTTTGGACATCACTTAGAACTTCATATTCTTTCCCGAACATATCTTTCACGCATATCCATGTTCAGGACACTCACCCACAACATCATCGAGGTCATGTTTAACTCTTACCCCATCATCACTTAATCATTTCCTAAAAAGAAAAGGGTCAGGGTCTCACAACTCTCCCCCACTTAAAGGAATTTCGTCCCCGAAATTCAACACTAAACACAAGGCAAACAGCAGCCCATCAATCATCAACCTCAGATATAAACTCATCAATACTATACAATAGCAGAAAGCGCTAACAACTAAAAACCCAAACCTGTCATCACACAAGAAAACACGGCTGGAAGATTTAGTCTTCACACAAACTACCCACACGTGCAAGTCCCACTGACATCACTGGAACACTAGATCAAAATCCAGCTCACACCGCCAATCCTCAAAACCTGACTCTCGCTGAGCTCAAACCACTCCGGCAATAAATGCATCATATGAGACCAATTCACCAGGATACCTAATTTCAAACATTCTCTATTATCACCTCACAATACACACCAAGGACTATCTCCACAAGTCCAAACACACAACATCAAGCCTTGACATCGGTTGCATGAAACCGCATGCTCCACGCACAACTGTACTCGAGTTCTGACTATCACTAAACGACCGCTGACTTTAATACCAAGTTGTCATCCTATCGATGCCAACATGCCATCACTGAAGCTGTCATGATACCGATCTACGAGTAATAACACAAACACACAACTTTAGAGAGAAGCTCACCTACTCACCTGGACATCAAGAACATATCTCAGCAAACCCTCAAACCGTCATTCCCAATCTGATCTTTCATCACAAACTACTATTCTCACCCAGGAGGAACATCAGGTGGTACACCATTATCCTAGACAAGGTCCTACACAACAGAAAATCGATCCGACATCACAGCCACAAGGCACCTGACTCCAGCGAGTCACCTGACTCCAGCGAGTCACTTGATCCAACACGTCACGTAAATAGAACATCTAATAGGTATCCGATAACCTATATCAACCAAACATGCCTCCCGTGTAACCGCATGTTACTGCGCATTACTTCACATCTAGCATCAACTCCAATGCAGAACATATACATCAACCCCTTGAGTCCCCAGACTTGTTCGTCGGGTGACCAACCAAGACTTACATCTTACAATCAGCCATTTCCTCACATCCAGAACTCACACGGCCCTTCCGTTCCCAACCAAACAATCGTGTCAGTCCGAACAGGCCACGTTAACCAAGGCTTCTCCATCGTCATAATCTCAGGACCACCTTCTATACAAACAACAGTTATACCAACGCACAACACTCACCATAGTCGATAACCACTCCTTGACTCTAAGAACTCTAAACAGTTCCAAGTCCTCAAACAGAATAAAAAGTCAGACTCACAAAAGTCTACTAGAAACCCACCATATGCATATCACAGCTGCACTACTCTGACAAAATTTTTTGCTCTGCCAAGAGCTAGAAGCACAACCATACACACACAACAGTCGAGGATCCTCAACTAATCTCTGCAAAAGAACTTTACGTCTCAACACCAACTCCTAAGCAATCCCTATCCATCAATCGGACCCCACAGAGATCACACTCTAATTGGTTCAACCATCCGCTGACACCATGAAGGACTAGTTTAACTATCATCTAATCACAGCAACACAAGTTCCCGAGTCAGAACACGGTCACAACACGGGTCACTACACGAGTCATAACACGAGTCGTAACACAAGTTATAACATGAGTTACAATGTGGGTCACAACACGAGTCATAACACAAGTCACAACACGAGTCATAACACGAGCCACAATGCGGTACCGTTCCACTGAGATTTTACAGTCTCAGAACATAACCAAACCTGAACAAACTAAGAACCTGGCATCTCTGTCAAGTCGAGATGGAACAACTTGCACTAGACAATCGTCTACAAGAAAACTCTCTCCCTCCTTCCATCCAAAGGACAGAAAAAGGCCAACAAGGAACCATAACCCAATCTTACCGTATTCCAAATACTCATCAACACTTAGCCTATAAGAACTTTGCAAGTCCTACCTCGAGGCCACATCGACTACAGTCACACGGCTGCTATCAACTCTAATCACGGTACTCAGGTTATCCGCTACACCAAGCTCTCTCTAACCTCAGTCACATATGTTAACACCATCAATCCGCTCACCTGGTACAACACATCCTATTGTACCCAAAACCTCACTTCACAAGATTGCGCTACACAACCTAACTCCTGCTAGGCAAACCATAATCACATCACAGCCTCGAGCTCACTGTCCAAGGCATAGCATCAACAAAGGGAAGCCAATCTTGGAACCTCTCATCCATAGTTACTAATAACCCCAACAACCATGCAGACACCTTCCGCACTTTTGCCCTCAAGGCGCACACGATCACATGCATCGTATGCTACGATTTCTTACCTATCACCCCAGGCCAGCCAAACCACACGGTATACTGCTGAACCTCATCACTCCACACTATGTTCCCATGGGCGAACAATATACCCATCTCTGAACTTAACGTGGAACACAAACAACCTCCAGACATATCATACCCAGGTTATGTCATCTCAGCACTAAGCCAACCGCCTGAACTTCGCACGGTTTCCCAACGTGATCTCCTAATCACTAGGATATTGACCAAACCACAAACTTGCATTCCCAGACAACCATAACCCATTTTCTTCCCAGCATAATTGTAACTCATACTCATTCTCATATCCTTGAGCTCGCTCACTTGGAACTCAAATTTTAAACCTCAAAAGGTACACAACGCCTAAGGTCATCAGACTACTCAGACTACCAACAACATCCTGCTGACCACCATCGATATCCTAACTACTAGGGAATATCTCCAGAACCACACGTTCTGCAATCTCCACGTATACCCGGCCAAGGATTACTACGCTCACATCCACTATGTTCCCGTCTATACCCCATCCCAAGTACATGGCTCAAGACATAGCATGGCTCACGGCGTATCTAATCCATCACACGGCCAGAACCACGTATTCCAAGACTCCGAAGGGATTACCGCTATCCCTAATCCAATCACATCGACTGATTTCCCAGAGACTCTAACACTTCATCACTTTGAGGCACAAGGTCAACCATAACACAACTCTGACATCCACTAGCCTACTCTCAAGGGGAGCTAGCTACTATAACCAAGCCACTAACTAGGCTTCATCTGCACCCGAACAAACGCTGCTCGTACTAATACCTAACAGATACTAATCGAGGCCAACCTCACACAGAACCCAACTCACTGATAAGTTCAACAACATACCAAGTGATCAACGCTCAACCGATAACCCTGCTTCTGCAACTCATAGCAACCGAGTCGCATAACCAAGACCCAAACCATAGTCTCATCATCTCTAAGGGTGTACAGGTCATACATAAAGAAAAATATGAAACACGACAACCTATGGTCGATCTACCATGTTATTTATAGCACATACCACATAATCATGCTAACACATAGCCACAACGATCATGCAGACACAACACCGATACTGAGGAGAACCAACAAGAATGACGCATCATTTTGGGTAACCTACTCAGATTCCCTGCTAAACACCGCATCCATGAAACGCATTTTTAACTTGGCTCCCAAGTCTGTCAATCCAAACACGAGACTGATCAATCTTAAGGTCCAACCTCCCTACTCACATATACACAACATACTCCAAACACAAGCATCCAAGCACACACATATATTTCCTCACAAGATAACGCACCCTCTTCCCACAGCTCATAGGTATTCGAACCCAGAGCTCTGATACCAAGTTGTCACACCCCAAACTCTGGGTCACGCCACCGAACAACCACCAACACCAGTTTTATGAAAATATAGGTTTTCATACATTTCAAATCCACCTGTTGAAACCAATGGAATACACAAAATGTATCTCTCATAAACAAAAGACATACAGTTCCAACATGCATACAGTATATCGCCTTATGGCGTACAAAATCTGCCTTCAGGAATAGGCATACCAAAAAGAAAAAACTACTAAAAAGTCTTCCATCATCATCAACACGGGCACCACAAGATCTACTCAAGATCATCCTCGAAGTCATCACCTGAAAATGATTTTATATAAAAAATCTCACCCGTGAGCCGAAACCCAATAGAAACAGACTATAAAGCTATAAAGCAGGCAAGATATGCAATCATATAGTGGGAGCTAACTCAACCACAGAGCTGAAAAGGTTTTACATCATAAAATCCCAAGTTTTCCCACAACCCTCCAAAACAGTCTTCCCTTCACAACCAAGCGTTTAAACAATGAAAAATAACATTTTACAGTTGAAGCAAAACAATAACCAAAATATTACCTTCCCACTCGGATCACACACCGAGAAAAAAATAAAACAGCTATTAAAACATCGTTCCCTCACGGAATGTACCATCGTGAAAAAAGAAAAAGAATATGATCCTATGTACCGACTCCATCACAAGGGGATAGAGATACAACTATAGACTCTTGCCCATTACCTAGTCCTGAACCACTTAAGGCCTGCTAGGTAATGACAAGTTCTATACGGAGAACCACAACGAACCACTTAATTTACGGGCGACAACCCGAGGGAACTAAGCACCCAACCATCTCAATTTACGGGGACTAACCCAATGGACCTGAGTACCTACGCTGCGCACGTTTCTGGACTTACACCGAGGACAACTCGTGCCAAATACACGTCATCCCGGTACATCTAGATAATCTTCTAAAAATAGTACAGTAGCTCAACTACAAAAACCTCAAAACAATATATTATACATGTATAGAGATCTATCCATCAACATGGAGATCAACAAAATATTTTCAAAATATTTTTCTCCATTTTCAACAAAACGTTTCAAAACCTGAGACTCAACCCCGAAGGCGAGCTCCAAACCTCCAAAACATAAAACGTTGAGATTTTAATCAAACCCACCATTTTCCACCGTTTTTAAGAACACCATTTGAAAACTATAAAACCACAAAAACCTCATAACTCCAACGGATAAACATCCCACGATGAAAGTCAGAACCAAAAACATCAAAAGTCTCAAAACTGCTCAGACCGATCGATCTGTTAGAAGGACCGATCGATCGGTCCCAACCCAATTTTGGTTTCTCAGAAAATAGGTCAGGTTTTCAACATAAAAACATATATAAACATGAAATAAAAACCCCCAAACACCTGTTTTAATACTCATGGGTATACAAAAACCCAAAACAACCTCAAAGCCTCGAAAAGGATTCTCAAATCCGATTTCATTCAACCGAAACAACGAAAAATGGTGTTAAACCAAAAACCCGATTTCCTCGATCATAAACACCCATTTTGAAAAATATGAACATTCACAAGTTCATAACATGAAATAAACCAACTAAAAGCGAACAACATGCTTTAAATCAAAACAACGTGGTTTAAACATGAAAAATAGCCTTTAAAGCATTTTCAGGCAATATCACTCCGTGAAAACACCTATAATTGCATATATCATCCTTAAACATCCATACAATCTTGGATCCTACCTCAAAGGGTCATAAACCCGAAGCTCTACCAACTGGTGAAAAGCCAAAGCCGTCAAAACACAATTCCATTCGGACGAAAGTGAAGCCCATAGGGAGTACGTCAAGAATCCGCCCTCCAATCACCAAGATCCGATCCCGAACACACCCAAAGCCTAGAGAGAAGGTAGAGCTAGGGTTTTAGGCTTTTAGGAGAGGAAAGAGGAAGCTTACAACATAAGATTTGCACAATTTTCAACCATTTCGCTCCCTTTTAAAACATTCTATCTGAACAGACCGATCGATCGGTCTCTTAACTGATCGATGGGTTAGCCATTGCACTACACTGCTGTCCCAACTTCAAACAATGATATCTCCCTCGTCTAAACTCCAAATAGGGTCATTCTTGCACTCAAACAGAAGCATCAGAAGTCTACTTACCAATGGTTCAAACCTCCTATCAAAATTCATTTTTTACAAAGAGTTATGGCCAAAAAGGTGAAGGTATGTCACTTTTCTTCACACGCATTTCACATATTTTCATCTGGATATCACTTAGAACTTCATATTCTTCCCCGAACATATCTTTCACGTGTATCCATGTTCAAAACACTCACCCACAACATCATCGAGGTCATATTTAACTCTTACCCCATCATCACTTATTCATTTCCCAAAAAGGAAAGGGTCAGGGTCTCACAATTATGGTATGAGGTTTAAACCATTGGAAAGTAGACTTTCAGGGATTCAATTTGAGCATCAGAACAACTCTATTTGGAGTTCGAATGAAGAAAATATGCTTGTTCAAAGTTAGGCCAAAACTACAGTCGTGGAGACCGATCGAACGGTCCCGAGACCGTTCGAGCGGTTTGTGACGGACAGAGGCTATAAATCTCAATTTTTGGGTTAAATTGCTCATTCTCTCCTCTCTCTCTAAAGCTTAGGAGTGATCTAGGGTTTAGCTTTATGAGGTTTTTGGGGGTTTCTATGTTAGTTGGAGGCTAAGATTTTGACGTTTTCTTGCGCGAGCCACCGTAAGAGAGCATAAGTGTTCGTTGGAAGCTCCTTCAAGACGTGCATATTGAGTTTTGGTGGATTGGAGCTCACTAGAGGTTCGATTCTTGATAGTGGAACGCCCTTGAGATAGGATCTAGACTCTCTCTTGTGCTTCGATTATGATTTGTGTTGATTTTGTTTCTTTATAGAAAACCCTAGCATGTTATATGTATAAACTAAGACTTGAATATGGGTAATTGGAGAAAATTGAGTTGTGTGAATCCTATGTGATATTTAGGATATATAAAATTTGTGAGAAACGAACAAAATTGTAAAGTTTGGATTTGTTACATTGAAGGGTTTTGTTGAGGATCGAAGCTTTGAATTATCATTTGGGAAAGGTAATTTGGTAAATTATGAACTAGTATTAGTATTTTAGCTAAATTTAAAGATTTGGAGCTATTCCATGAAACATGGTTTATGTGACCAACATTTTGAGAACACTCTGGGGTTTTTCAAGAAATGGTTAACAATGGTTTTAAAAGTTAAAGGTTTTTCTTGGCTTTTGCTTCAAACATACTCTTGTTGCCCGAGGGAGATTTTAAAAATGACTCTTCTCCCTTTTCAAAAGGTTATTTTGTGCTAAAAATGCGGTGAAAGGTACTAAAAATCTTTTCGGTGTTAAAAATCAAATTTCTTTGGCTTGAAAAGAATCAGGAGCACGACCGATCGATAGACCGCTCGAGCTGTCTATCGGGCGGTCTTTTGATACTCTCGATTATTTGGTGCAGGTGAGAGACCGCTTGAGCGGTCTTCTCACCGATCGAGTGGTCTGGACCTTTTTAAAATTCTTAATGTTTTGTTTTAAGGTTTGGATCTTGGGTACCTTGGCCTTAGTTTTCTAGAATACTCTTTTACATTAATTAAACCCTCGATTGGGCCCCTTTGAAAGATTTTAAATGTGTTGCTTGATT